>BGPR01012677.1:27868-44077 GCA_013235015.1 Araneus ventricosus | reverse complement strand
TTTATTATTATTATTTTTGCATTTTTAGAAATTAATCGTTTATTTATTATTTTGTTGCTGAAAAATTATTAATTAAATTGCTGAAATTTTCAGCTGCATTGAACATTAATGTTGCGTTCACATAACTTATGTTTTCCTCTCTCATTGCAATACAAATTTAAATCTCCTCCCCCCATTTTTTTTTTAACTATCGAGGTTAACATAACCTGAGTCAGAATATTTACCGGAAAATGATGAAAGCTTTTACGTAATAATTTATTTTATATTTTATAGCAGAATTTTTAACCACTGAACTAGTAGTGTAGTCACAAAATAAGCAGTGCCGGGACGCTCTAAAGCAGTGCCGGAACGCTCTAAAGCAGTGCCGGAACGCTCGAAAGTAGTGCCGGAACGCTCTGAAAGCAGTGCCGGAACGCTCTAACTTGGGTGACAAAAATCGCACTGTTCTAAGGGCTTTTTTTCACAATTTTTCATATTTATTTCCCGTAAAAAAAAAGCAGTGCCCGCAGTGAAAGTAAAGCAAAGCTGAGACGCTCTAAAAGCAGTGCCGGGACGCTCTGAAAGTTCTAACTTGGGTGACAAAAAACGCATTTAGGGCGTTTTCTAATTTCATATTTATTTCCCGTAAAAAGAAAGCAGTGCCGGAACGCTCTAAAAGCAGTGCCGGGACGCTCTAAAAGCAGTGCCGAAACGCTCTGAACGCAGTGCCGGAATGCTCTAACTTGGGTGACAAAAAACGGACAGTTTTAAGGGCGTTTTCACAATTTTTCATATTTATTTCTCGTAAAAAGAAAGCAGTGCCGGGACGCTCTAAAAGCAGTGCCGGAATGCTTTAACTTGGGTGACGAAAATCGCACTGTTTTAAGGGCGTTTTCACAATTTTTCATATTTATTTCTTGTGAAAAAGAAAGCAGTGCCAGAACGCCGTTCCGGTGCTTACCGGCTCCAGTATACCCCATGCTCTTAGCATTTGCAACTGAATTTTTTTTCTTTATCAGAAAAGTGTATAGATGTTTTATTTAGGTTACAGATATATGTTCAAATTCTCCTTTTCGTTATATTAACGAAAACTTAGATTGAGACAGTTCATTCCAAAAAAAAGAAGAAAATTTTAAACAATTATAAATTAAACATCACTAAAAAATTTTATATAAAAAAGGGAAAAAATTATAATGAAGATTTCTTTTTCTAGGTTAGTTATCATATTTAGAGAGAAAATTAGTATTTTTATTCACTAAAATAAGATAAATTAAAAATTAAGCCATTTAAGAATTGATTCACTATTATCTTTTCATGAAAATTACTTAATTGTAATCTTTACAGCTAATCTTTCCGTGATGAGCTTATGTTTTAAAACTTACGAATGATTTTCAGAAAATATATATTAAATGAATGTATTTTGTGAAAAGACTGAATTTGAGTTTGCTGGAAATTGTAACACTATTTGTTGTTGGTAATTTTGTTATGCAAAGCTCTGTATTATTAATCTATTAAAATTTAATCTATTTTCTAAAAAAATAATTAGTCACTATTTTCAGTAAAATATAAATGTTAAAAATTTGTAAACTGCACGGCAATTTATTGCGTTTTATATTTGATTTTATTGTTATAATACGAGAGACGTTTTTTTCCCCCTCCAACCTCTTATGGACCATACAAAACGAAGAGTTGAGAAGAAAATGAATTTATAACTAAAAGTTATGCTCAAGCATGGTTACTTTTCGACATAATCGCTGTGAAGATTCAGGCATTTTTCATATCGGTGGACCAGGTTTCCGATCGCCGCTTCGAAGAACGTCGCCGCCAGTGATGTGAGTTGCACCTTTGGCCCGGTGCACACTAGCCGATTTGTGTCGGTGAGTCTATAAAAATAACAATAGTAATCCCCATTCCCCTGTGTGTCTCCACAGGGTGCATGTGGGTTACTATTGTTATTTTTATAGCTTCAACGTCACAAGTCTGCTAGTGTGCACCGGGCCTTAACGTTGTTTTGAATCTTTTCATTTTTCTGGAAGCTTTGGCCTCCTAGCGAGTTCTTCAATTCAGGGAATTGATGAAGAGATCACTCCTCGCTAAAGCCCAGTGCACACTAGCCGATTTGTGTCGTTGAATCTATAAAAATAACAATAGTAACCCACATGCACCCTGTGGAGACACACAGGGGAAAGGGGGTTACTCTTGTTATTTTTATAGCTTCAACGGTACGAATCGGTTAGTGTGCACAGGGCCTTAGTCGGAGCCATACGCCGGGTAATCAGACACGTCCCATTTAAACTGCCCCCGAAACTTCTGGGTTACAACAGCTTTGTGTTCGCAGTCGCCTTAAAATCTGACAAGAAATAGCTGCATTTATCGTTTTCCAGAAACCAACCTTCTGCTTGAAAAAAGTGAATAACACAACGCAACTCGTACTTGGTGGGAGCATCAATTCTACCAAACGTGTTCACGTGCCGACAGCTCAGCTCAAACGCAGATTTACGGATCCTACATAGTAGGGAATAAGATCGCTTTCATTGGCTCTCAGCGTCACGTGACTTGGCTTGCTTCTAAATGACGTTGCGGAACTAAAAAGTATTTACCAATGCTGAAGGTTCGCCCTTGTTTTATTCTAAAATTGTATTCATCATTTTCTTGAAACATCCAAATCATAATTAGAAAATGTAGCTTTAATTTCTCCATGATGCGATAGCAGAAGACAAAATAATTCAAATCTCGCCTGCCAGGTACTATGACGACATTAAGAAGCAAGCCAAGTCACGTGACGCTGAGGGCCAATGGGAAGCGACCTCATTCCCTACTATGTATGATCCGTAAATATGCAGCTCAAACTGGCCAGCTGGCTTCGGCAGTAGTTTCAGTTACGGTTACAGACATGCGCAGTCGCCCACCACGCATCCCCACCTCCTACCACTTGTCTGCTTGTTTAGCAGCTCGATCGGAAGTTGGAAAAAAACACCTCCTAATAAAATTGCTAATTACTTGAATTTCAAAATTTTTATTAAGAATGCAGTAATTTTTTTAAAAATCATTTTATTGTAGGCTTAAAAACATTTTAAATTACTATTTTTCCGTTTTCGAAACGACTTTAAGGTCTAAATTTGAATTTTCCTCTGAGGTCTGAACTTATTCCGGAACAAATTGGAAAGAAAAACATTTATCCACAAAGATGAAATTTAAAACAGTCTTTTAAACATAGTCTGAAAAAAAGTTGTTTAAAATATCTTACCTCTTTCGTTGTGGAATGGAAAAAACGACGCGCAAAAATAAAAAAAAAACCCTAATAATTTTTTGTTGTTTTTCATAGAGTTTTTTTATGGTTTTTATTATGTTTTTTAGTATTTAAAAAAAAATTTAATTGTTTTTATGCATTTTATAATTTTTTTTTTCTTTTTTTTATTTTTATAATTCAGAGAAAATTGCAGAGGAGCCGAGGAGTCTTTACTAAAATGTCAGGAGGTGTAGTATGAGTTTTATAGCCACTTCCAGCGCAATGGAAAATTTGAAAAGTAAAAAATTAATTAAATGAAATCCGAGAGATTAAAAAATACTTTAATTCTTAATTTTGTACTTTTTTTGTAAGAAAGGTACAGGGTAGCCGTTTAACTTTAAATTAATCTTTAAATTATCAATGGCCTTGACACTAGCAGAAGATTGGTTAAAAAATTTTGGATTCTTTTTGATTTGAGGAATGGATAGTATTTTTTATGACATTCAGGTTGATTTGATAATGACAAAGTAGCCCTAAAATTAAAGTGTTTCTTTAATTCATAGATACCAACCAAATTCCTGAGATCTAAAATTTTAATTAACTAGATCTAAGGAGGATTAGCGAAAGGAGGGGATTGGAATTTTTTCTGTAATATTTGGGCGATCGCCGTAGTTTGCTTGAATGGACGTTTCTAGATATTCAGTATTGGTAATGAAAGAAAAGAAAAAAAACAATAAAGGAATCATTAACACATTTTCCTCTTTTTCAGCTGATAATGTGAGTCCTTGCCTGGATTTTGCACTAAACGAGTATCCATAATGCTTCTGCAATACCTCGCTGCTTCAGTTGTTGCTGATTCTATTCTGGATCGACATGTGTGTTGGACAGAGTACGTCATCTTCTTTTCTCGTTTTATATTAGCACATTAAAACCATAATGCTCACTGGATTTATTTACCTGCTTTTGGCTTTCTAGGACCCTTATGGTTGCACTATGTCGCAAGAGAAACACTTCCATCTATATCCAGCATGTAAGTGAGCCTGTTACATGTTAAATCTGTTGTGGATAAAATGGGTGGAATTCCATTTGAAACAAATATATTTGATTATCTCATCATAACAGTAGTCTTAGTAGAGCATTTTTAGCTTTTAGGCGCTTTCGAAGAAAGAAAATATCTCGATTATTTGCTCGTATTTAGAAGCTTTTATAGTCTAACGCGTTTGTGTGACGATATGATGATTCAGTATATCTGTCGTAGGTTAATTCGCCTTTTACCAAAGAGCACCATCGTTTCATTGTAACACGTTTTCCAACTTGCCGGGAGAAAGTTTTCTATCAGCTTGTGACATCTACTGTGAATAGTAAAATATATCCATTAATTTCATAAACCTGATGAGATTTCGCAATCTGGGCAGTAGTAACATTGTGCTCGATTCTCTATCACTCATTTTCATTATTCCTTCCCTTTTTTAACTGATTGTCTTAAGGCGGTGTTTTTTCGTTCTCAGATCACTTTTAAGAATATCGCTTGCATTCCTCTTTATTCATCGTAATATTTATTCTGTGTACGCAGGAAACTTATTTAATGATTTTACTGAATTAATGTCTACTATGGAATAGTAAATATATTCATTAATTGCGAAACCTGATGATACATCAACAGTCTGGGCAGTAGGCACATTGTGCTCGATTCTCTATCACTCATTTTTCATTATTCTTCCCTTTTTAACTGATTGTCTTAAGGCGAGTGTTTCGTTCTCAGGATCACTTTTAACAATCTCCTTGCTTTCCTCTTTATTCGTCGTAATATTTTATTCTGCGTACGCAAAGCTTATTAATGACTTTTACTGAATTATTGTCTACTATGGAATAGTAAATATATTCATTAATTGCAGAAACCTGATGAGACATCAACAGTCTGGACAGTAGGCATATTGTGCTCGATTCTCTATCACTCATTTTCATTATTCCTTCCCTTTTTAACTGATTGTCTTAAGGCGAGTGTTTCGTTCTCAGATCACTTTTAAGAATATCGCTTGCATTCCTCTTTATTCATCGTAATATTTTATTCTGTGTACGCAGAAACTTATTTAATGATTTTTACTGAATTAATGTCTACTATGGAATAATAAATATATTCATTAATTGCAGAAACCTGATGAGACATCAACAGTCTGGGCAGTAGGCACATTGTGCTCGATTCTCTATCACTCATTTTCATTATTCCTTCCCTTTTTAACTGATTTGTCTTAAGGCAGTGTTTCGTTCTCAGATCACTTTTAAGAATATCAGCACATTCCTCTTTATTCATCGTAATATTTTATTCTGTGTACGCAAAAACTTAATTAATGACTTTTACTGAATTATTGTCTACTATGGAATAGTAAATATATTCATTAATTGCAGAAACCTGATGAGACATCAACAGTCTGGGCAGTAGGCACATTGTGCTCGATTCTCTATCACTCATTTCATTATTCCTTCCCTTTTTTAACTGAGTTGTCTTAAGGCGAGTGTTTCGTTCTCAGATCACTTTTAAGAATATCGCTTGCATTTCATCTTTATTCATCGTAATATTTTATTTATTCTGTGTACGCAGAAACTTATTTAATGATTTTTACTGAATTAATGTCTACTATGGAATAGTAAATATATTCATTAATTGCAGAAACCTGATGATACATCAACAGTCTGGGCAGTAGGCACATTGTGCTCGATTCTCTATCACTCATTTTCATTATTCCTTCCCTTTTTAACTGATTGTCTTAAGGCGAGTGTTTCGTTCTCAGATCACTTTTAACAATCTCGCTTGCTTTCCTCTTTATTCGTCGTAATATTTTATTCTGCGTACGCAAAAACTTAATTAATGACTTTTACTGAATTATTGTCTACTATGGAATAGTAAATATATTCATTAATTGCAGAAACCTGATGAGACATCAACAGTCTGGACAGTAGGCATATTATGCTCGATTCTCTATCACTCATTTTCATTATTCCTTCCCTTTTTAACTGATTGTCTTAAGGCGAGTGTTTCGTTCTCAGATCACTTTTAAGAATATCGCTTGCATTCCTCTTTATTCATCGTAATATTTTATTCTGTGTACGCAGAAACTTATTTAATGATTTTTACTGAATTAATGTCTACTATGGAATAATAAATATATTCATTAATTGCAGAAACCTGATGAGACATCAACAGTCTGGGCAGTAGGCACATTGTGCTCGATTCTCTATCACTCATTTTCATTATTCCTTCCCTTTTTAACTGATTGTCTTAAGGCGAGTGTTTCGTTCTCAGATCTCTTTTAAGAATATCGCTTGCATTCCTCTTTATTCATCGTAATATTTTATTCTGTGTACGCAAAAACTTAATTAATGACTTTTACTGAATTATTGTCTACTATGGAATAGTAAATATATTCATTAATTGCAGAAACCTGATGAGACATCAACAGTCTGGGCAGTAGGCACATTGTGCTCGATTCTCTATCACTCATTTTCATTATTCCTTCCCTTTTTAACTGATTGTCTTAAGGCGAGTGTTTCGTTCTCAGATCACTTTTAAGAATATCGCTTGCATTCCTCTTTATTCATCGTAATATTTTATTCTGTGTACGCAGAAACTTATTTAATGATTTTTACTGAATTAATGTCTACTATGGAATAGTAAATATATTCATTAATTGCAGAAACCTGATGAGACATCAACAGTCTGGGCAGTAGGCACATTGTGCTCGATTCTCTATCACTCATTTTCATTATTCCTTCCCTTTTTAACTGATTGTCTTAAGGCGAAGTGTTTCGTTCTCAGATCACTTTTAAGAATATCCTTGCATTCCTCTTTATTCATCGTAATATTTTATTCTGTGTACGCGGAAACTTATTTAATGATTTTTTACTGAATTAATGTCTACTATGGAATGTAAATATATTCATTAATTGCAGAAACCTGATGATACATCAACAGTCTGGGCATTAGGCACATTGTGCTCGATTCTCTATCACTCATTTCATTATTCCTTCCCTTTTAACTGATTGTCTTAAGGCGAGTGTTTCGTTCTCAGATCACTTTTTAAGAATATCGCTTGCATTCCTCTTTATTCATCGTAATATTTTATTCATTTGTGTACGCAGAAACTTATTTAATGATTTTTACTGAATTAATGTCTACTATGGAATGTAAATATATTCATTAATTGCAGAAACCTGATGATACATCAACAGTCTGGGCAGTAGGCATTGTGCTCGATTCTCTATCACTCATTTTCATTATTCCTTCCCTTTTTAACTGATTGTCTTAAGGCGAGTGTTTCGTTCTCCAGATCACTTTTAAAAAACGCTTGCTTTCCTCTTTATTCGTCATTTTTGATTCTGCGTACGCAAAACTTATGTGACTTTTACTGAATTATTGTCTACTATGGAATAGTAAATTATATTAATTGCAGAAACCTGATGAGACATCAACAGTCTGGACAGTAGGCATATTGTGCTCGATTCTCTATCACTCATTTTCATTATTCCTTCCCTTTTTTAACTGATTGTCTTAAGGACGAGTGTTTCGTTCTCAGATCACTTTTAAGAATATCGCTTGCATTCCTCTTTATTCATCGTAATATTTTATTCTGTGTACGCAGAAACTTATTTAATGATTTTTACTGAATTAATGTCTACTATGGAATAATAAATATATTCATTAATTGCAGAAACCTGATGAGACATCAACAGTCTGGGCAGTAGGCACATTGTGCTCGATTCTCTATCACTCATTTTCATTATTCCTTCCCTTTTAACTGATTGTCTTAAGGCGAGTGTTTCGTTCTCAGATCACTTTTAAGAATATCGCTTGCATTCCTCTTTATTCATCGTAATATTTTATTCTGTGTACGCAAAAACTTAATTAATGACTTTTACTGAATTATTGTCTACTATGGAATAGTAAATATATTCATTAATTGCAGAAACCTGATGAGACATCAACAGTCTGGGCAGTAGGCACATTGTGCTCGATTCTCTATCACTCATTTTCATTATTCCTTCCCTTTTTAACTGATTGTCTTAAGGCGAGTGTTTCGTTCTCAGATCACTTTTAAGAATATCGCTTGCATTCCTCTTTATTCATCGTAATATTTTTATTCTGTGTACGCAGAAACTTATTTAATGATTTTACTGACATTAATGTCTACTATGAATAGTAAATATATATATTCATTAATTGCAAAACCTGATGAGACATCAACAGTCTGGGCAGTAGGCACATTGTGCTCGATTCTATCACTCATTTTTCATTATTCCTTCCCTTTTTAACTGATTGTCTTAAGGCGAGTGTTTCGTTCTCAGATCACTTTTAAGAATATCGCTTGCATTCCTCTTTATTCATCGTAATATTTTATTCTGTGTACGCAGAAACTTATTTAATGATTTTACTGAATTAATGTCTACTATGGAATAGTAAATATATTCATTAATTGCAGAAACCTGATGAGACATCAACAGTCTGGTCAGTAGGCACATTGTGCTCGATTCTCTATCACTCATTTTCATTATTCCTTCCCTTTTTTAACTGATTGTCTTAAGGCGAGTGTTTCGTTCTCAGATCACTTTTAAGAATATCCTTGCATTCCTCTTTATTCATCATCAATATTTTATTCTGTGTACGCAGAAACTTATTTAATGATTTTTACTGAATTAATGTCTACTATGGAATAGTAAATATATTCATTAATTGCAGAAACCTGATGAGACATCAACAGTCTGGGCAGTAGGCACATTGTGCTCGATTCTCTATCACTCATTTTCATTATTCCTTCCCTTTTTAACTGATTGTCTTAAGGCGAGTGTTTCGTTCTCAGATCACTTTTAAGAATATCGCTTGCATTCCTCTTTATTCATCGTAATATTTTATTCTGTGTACGCAGAAACTTATTTAATGATTTTTACTGAATTAATGTCTACTATGGAATAATAAATATATTCATTAATTGCAGAAACCTGATGAGACATCAACAGTCTGGGCAGTAGGCACATTGTATGATTCTCTATCACTCATTTTCATTATTCCTTCCCTTTTTTAACTAGTTGTCTTAAGGCGAGTGTTTCGTTCTCAAGTCACTTTTAAGAATATCGCATTCCTCTTTATTCATCGTAATATTTTATTCTGTGTGCGAAACTTATTTAATGATTTTTACTAGATTAAATGTCTACTTGTGGAATGTAAATATATTCATTAATTGCAGAAACCTGATGAGACGATAACAGTCTGGGCAGTAGGCACATTGTGCTCGATTCTCTATCACTCATTTTCATTATTCCTTCCCTTTTTTACTGATTGTTAAGGCGAGTGTTCGTTCTCGGATCACTTTAGAATATCGCTTGCATTCCTCTTTATTCATCGTAATTTTTTTATTCTTATGTGTACGCAGAAACTTATTTAATGATATTTACTGAATTAATGTTGCTATGGAATAGTAAATATATTCATTAATTGCAGAAACCTGATGAGACATCAACAGTCTGGGCAGTAGGCACATTGTGCTCGATTCTCTATCACTCATTTCATTATTCCTTCCCTTTTAACTGATTGTCTTAAGGCAAGTGTTCGTTCTCAGATCACTTTAGAATATCCTTGCATTCCTCTTTATTCTCGTAATATTTTATTCTGGTACGCAGAAACTTATTTAATGATTTTTACTGAATTAATGTCTACTATGGAATAGTAAATATATTCATTAATTGCAGAAACCTGATGAGACATCAACAGTCTGGGCAGTAGGCACATTGCTCGATTCTCTATCACTCATTTCATTTATTCCTTCCCTTTTTTCTCCCAGTTGTCTTAAGGCGAGGTGTTTCGTTCTCAAGATCACTTTTAAGAATATCGCTTGCATTCCTCTTTATTCATCGTAATATTTTATTCTGTGTACGAAACTTATTTAATGATTTTTACTGAATTAATGTCTACTATGGAATAGTTAAATATATTCATTAATTGCAGAAACCTGATGAGACATCAACAGTCTGGGCAGTAGGCAATTGTGCTCGATTCTCTATCACTCATTTTCATTATTCCTTCCTTTTTAACTTGATTGTCTTAGGCGAGTGTTCCGTTCTCAGATCACTTTTAAGAATATCCTGCATTCCTCTTTTATTCATCGTAATATTTTTTATTCTGTGTACGCAGAAACTTGTTAATGATTTTTACTGAATTAATGTCTACTATGGAATATATATTTCATTAATTGCAGAAACCTGATGAGACATCAACAGTCTGGGCAGTAGGCATTGCTCGATTCTCTATCCTCATTTCATTATTCCTTCCTTTTAACTGATTGTCTTAAGGCGGGTGTTGCGTTCTCAGATCACTTTTTAAGAATATCGCTTGCTTCTCTTTATTCATCGTAATATTTTATTCTGTGTACGCAGAAACTTATTTAATGATTTTTACTGAATTAATGTCTACTATGGAATAGTAAATATATTCATTAATTGCAGAAACCTGATGAGACATCAACAGTCTGGGCAGTAGGCACATTGTGCTCGATTCTCTATCACTCATTTTCATTATTCCTTCCCTTTTTAACTGATTGTCTTAAGGCGAGTGTTTCGTTCTCAGATCACTTTTAAGAATATCGCTTGCATTCCTCTTTATTCATCGTAATTAATTCTGTGTACGCAGAACTTATTTAATGATTTTTTACTGAATTAATGTCTACTATGGATAGTAAATATATTCATTATTGCGAGAAACCTGAGTGAGACACTCAACAGTCTGGGCGTAGGCAATTGTGCTCGAATTCTCTATCACTCATTTTCATTATTCCTTCCCGTTTTAACTGATTGTCTTAAGGAGAGTGTTTCGTTCTCAGATCACTTTTAACAATATAGCTTGCTTTCCTCTTTATTCATCGTACTATTTTATTCTGTGTACGCAAAAACTTAATTAATGACTTTTACTGAATTAATGTCTACTAGTAAATATATATATTCATTAATTGCAGAAACCTGATGAGACATCAAGTCTGGGCAGTAGGCACATTGTGCTCGATTCTCTATCACTCATTTTCATTATTCCTTCCTTTTTAACTGATTGTCTTAAGGCGAGTGTTTCGTTCTCAGATCACTTTTAACAATCTCCTGCTTTCCTCTTTATTCGTCGTAATATTTTTTTCTGCGTACGCAAAACTTAATTAATGACTTTTTACTGAATTTGTCTACTATGATAGTAAATATATTCATTAATTGCAGAAACCTGATGAGACATCAACAGTCTGGAAGTAGGCATATTGTGCTCGATTCTCTATCTCATTTTCTTATTCCTTCCTTTTTTAACTGAGTTGTCTTAAGGCAGTGTTTTCGTTCTCAGATCACTTTTAAGAATATCGCATTCATTCTTTTATTATCGTAATATTTTTATTCTGTGTACGCAGAAACTTATTTAATGATTTTTACTGAATTAATGTCTACTATGGAATAATAAATATATTTTTAGAAACCTGATGAGACATCAACAGTCTGGGCAGTAGGCACATTGTGCTCGATTCTCTATCACTCATTTTCATTATTCCTTCCCTTTTTTAACTGATTGTCTTAAGGCGAGTGTTTCGTTCTCAGATCCTTTTAAGAATATCGCTTGCATTCCTCTTTCTATTATCATGTCATCGTAATATTTTATTCTGTGTACGCAGAAACTTATTTAATGATTTTTACTGAATTAATGTCTACTATGGAATAATAATATATTCATTAATTGCAGAAACCTGATGAGACATTAACAGTCTGGGCAGTAGGCACATTGTGCTCGATTCTCTATCACTCATTCTCATTATTCCTTCCCAACTGATTGTCTTAAGGCGAGAGTTTCGTTTTCAGATCACTTTTAAGAATATCCGCATTCCTCTCTTATTCATCGTAATATTTTATTCTGTGTCGCAGAAACTTATTTAAATTTTTTACTGAATTAATGTCTACTATGGAATAGTAAATATATTCATTAATTGCAGAAACCTGATGAGACATCAACAGTCTGGGCAGTGGCACATTGTGCTCGATTCTCTATCACTCATTTTCTATTCCTTCCCTTTTTAACTGATTGTCTTAAGGCGAGTGTTTCGTTCTCAGATCACTTTTAAGAATATCGCTTGCTTCCTCTTTATTTCTCGTAATATTTTTTATTCTGCTGTAGCACAGAAACTTATTTAATGATTTTTACTGAATTATGTCTACTATGGAATGTAAATATATTCATTAATTGCAGAAACCTGATGAGACATCAACAGTCTGGGCGTAGCTGTGTGCTCATTCTCATCACTCATTTTCATTTATTCCTTCCTTGCAACTGGATTGTCTTAAGCGGATGTTTCGTTCTCAGATCACTTTTAAGAATATCCCGCTTGCATTCCTCTTTATTCATCGAATATTTTATTCTGTGTACGCAGAAACTTATTTAATGATTTTACTGAATTAATGTCTACTATGGAAGTAAATATATTATTAATTGCAGAAACCTGATGAGACATAACAGTCTGGGCAAGGACATTGTGCTCGATTCTCTATCACTCATTTCATTATTCCTTCCCTTCTTTTACTGATTGTCTTAAGGCGAGTGTTTCGTTCTCAGATCACTTTTAAAGAATATCGCTTGCATTCCTCTTTATTCATCAATATTTTATTCTGTTACGCAGAAACTTATTTAATGATTTTACAGGAATTATAATCTACTATGGAATAGTAAATATATATTCATTAATTGCAGAAACCTGATGAGACATCAACAGTCTGGGCGATAGGCACATTGTGCTCGATTCTCTATCACCATTTTCTATTTCCTTCCCTTTTAACTGATTGTCTTAAGGCGAGTGTTTCGTTCTCAGATCACTTTTAAAATATCACGCTTGCATTCCTCTTTTATTCATCATAATATTTTATTCTGTGTACGCAGAAACTTATTTAATGATTTTTACTGAATTAATGTCTACTATGGAATAGTAAAATATATTCATTAATTGCAAAACCTGATGAGACATCAACAGTCTGGGCAGTAGGCACATTATTGCTCGGATTCTCTATCTCATTTTCATTATTCCTTCCTTTTTTAACTGATTGTCTTAAGGACGAGTGTTTTCATCCGTTCTCAGATCCTAACATATAGCTTGCTTTTCTCTTTATTCATCGTCTATTTTTTTCATATTGCCGCAAAAACTTAATTAATGACTTTTACTGAATTAATGTCACTATGGAATAGTAAATATATTCATTAATTGCAGAACCTGATGAGACATCAACAGTCTGGACAGTAGGCATATTGTCTATTCTCTTCACTCATTTTCATTATTCCTTCCCTTTTTAACTGATTGTCTTAAGGCGAGTGTTTCGTTCTCAGATCACTTTTAAGAATATCAGCTTGCATTCCTCTTTATTCATCGTAATATTTTATTCTGTTCGCAAAAACTTAATTAATGACTTTTACGAATTATTGTCTACTATGGGAATAGTAAATATTTCTGTAATTGCAGAAACCTGAGTGAGACATCAACAGTCTGGGCAGTAGGCATTGTGCTCGATTCTCTATCACTCATTTTCATTATTCCTTCCTTTTAACTGATTGTCTTAAGGTAGTGTTCGTTCTCAATCACTTTAGAATATCGCTTGCTTCCTCTTTATTCATGTAATATTTTTATTCTTGTACGCAAGAAACTTATTTAATGATTTTTACTGAATTATGTCTACTATGGAATAGTAAATATATTCATTAATTGCAGAAACCTGATGAGACATCAACAGTCTGGGCAGTAGGCACATTGTGCTCGATTCTCTATCACTCATTTTCATTATTCCTTCCCTTTTTAACTGATTGTCTTAAGGCGAGTGTTTTCGTTCTCAGATCACTTTTAAGAATATCACTTGCATTCCTCTTTATTCATCGTAATATTTATTCTGTGTACGCAGAAACTTATTTAATGATTTTACTGAATTAATGTCTACTATGGAATAGTAAATATATTCATTAATTGCAGAAACCTGATGGACATCAACAGTCTGGGCAGTAGGCATTGTGCTCGATTCTCTATCACTCATTTCATTATTCCTTCCCTTTTTAACTGATTGTCTTAAGGCGAGTGTTTCGTTCTCAGATCACTTTTAACAATATAGCTTGCTTTCCTCTTTATTCATCGTACTATTTTATTCTGTGTACGCAAAAACTTAATTAATGACTTTTACTGAATTAATGTCTACTATGGAATAGTAAATATATTCATTAATTGCAGAAACCTGATGAGACATCAACAGTCTGGGCAGTAGGACATTGTGCTCGATTCTCTATCACTCATTTTCATTATTCCTTCCCTTTTTAACTGATTGTCTTAAGGCGAGGTGTTTCGTTCTCAGATCACTTTAAAATCTCGCTTGCTTTCCTCTTTATTCGTCGTAATATTTTATTCTGTACGCAAAACTTATTAATGACTTTTACTGAATTATTGTCTACTATGGAATAGTAAATATATTCATTAATTAAGAAACCTGATGAACATCAACAGTCTGGACAGTAGGCATTTATGCTCGATTCTCTATCACTCATTTTCATTATTCCTTCCCTTTTTAACTGATTGTCTTAAGGCGAGTGTTTCGTTCTCAGATCACTTTTAAGAATATCGCTTGCATTCCTCTTTATTCATCGTAATATTTTATTCTGTGTACGCAGAAACTTATTTAATGATTTTTACTGAATTAATGTCTACTATGGAATAATAAATATATTCATTAATTGCAGAAACCTGATGAGACATCAACAGTCTGAAGACGTAGGCACATTGTGCTCGATTCTCTATCACTCATTTTCATTATTCCTTCCCTTTTTTAACTGATTGTCTTAAGGCGAGTGTTTCGTTCTAGATCACTTTTAAGAATATCGCTTGCATTCCTCTTTATTCATCGTAATATTTTTACTTCTGTGTACGCAGAAACTTATTTAATGATTTTTACTGAATTAATGTCTACTATGGAATTAATAAATATATTCATTAATTGCAGAAACCGATGAGACATCAACAGTCTGGGCAGTAGGCACATTGTGCTCATTCTCTATCACTCATTTTCATTATTCCTTCCCTTTTAACTGATTGTCTTAAGGCGAGTGTTTCGTTCTCAGATCACTTTTAAGAATATCGCTTGCATTCCTCTTTATTCATCGTAATATTTTATTCTGTGTGCGCAGAAACTTTTTAATGATTTTTACTGAATTAATGTCTACTATGGAATAGTAAATATATTCATTAATGCAGAAACCTGATGGACATCAACAGTCTGGGCAGTAGGCACATTGTGCTCGATCTCTATCACTCATTTTCATTATTCCTTCCCTTTTTAACTGATTGTCTTAAGGCGAGTGTTCGTTCTCAGATCACTTTTAAGAATATCGCTGCATTCCTCTTTATTCATCGTAATATTTTATTCTGGTACGCAGAAACTTATTTAATGATTTTACTGAATTAATGTCTACTATGGAATAGTAAATATATTCATAATTGCAGAAACCTGATGAGAAATCAACAGTCTGGGCAGTAAAGGCACATTGTCTCGATTCTCTATCACTCATTTTCATTATTCCTTCCCTTTTTTTAACTGATTGTCTTAAGGCGAATGTTCGTTCTCAGATCACTTTTAAGAATATCGCTTGCATTCCTCTTTATTCATCGTAATATTTTATTCTGTGTACGCAGAAACTTATTTAATGATTTTTACTGAATTAATGTCTACTATGGAATAGTAAATATATTCACAATAGTCAGAAACCTGATGAGACATCACAGTCTGGGCAGTAGGCACATTGTGCTCGATTCTCTATCACTCATTTTCATTATTCCTTCCCTTTTTTAACTGATTGTCTTAGCGAGTGTTTCGTTCTCAGATCACTTTTAAGAATATCTGCTATTCCTCTTTATTCATCGTAATATTTTATTCTGTGTACGCAGAAACTATTTAATGATTAACAATACGTAACTTCT
>BGPR01012677.1:1785-27843 GCA_013235015.1 Araneus ventricosus | reverse complement strand
AAATTGCATACGTTCAGTTTTACGTATTACTGAAAACAATTGATACAGTAAACAGAAGTTTGCAAAATCTTGATATAGAAATTGAAATAATTGTAAACACTTATTCTTACAAACATATCTTCAAAAGATGCAATATAAAACAAAACCGATAATTATCTAAGTAAGTGAAATATTACTAGGTTGTTCAGATTTAAAAGTGTGAAGAATAAAGAGAGGAAAAAAAGTAATTTGATGAGGAATATTAGTGGATATGCAATTTTAATTTAAGATTCATATTTTCATTCTTTGTAAGCAATTATCAAGTATTGCTTTTTTAACTGAGAAATATTCAAAGAAAATCTGCATGAGTAAAATGACTTCAAACTTTGGATTTACAGTAAATTTGAAAATATGACCCAGCAAAATAATTCCAAGTAAAGTAGTAGCTTTAATTAAGAATATTCAGTTGATTAGTATGAATTTTTAAATCATGAAGCCTTTGGGTGTTTCTATAGAGGTAAAGTTTTAAACTGTAAAATAATTAACAGACAAGATGCTCATATATCTGCATTAAAAGTTCTTTACAGGAATAAAATTTAAAAAAAGTCATATCCTTGTTGGATGTGTTGTGTCCCTTCATTCTCAAGATTGAAGTTTGAAACATTGTTTATTTATGTTTGTTTTATTTCTTCTGCCACAACAAAAAATTGCTTATAGAAAAACCTATATACAGTCGACCTCTAAAATCCGAAACGATATGATATTTTTCAGCTCATGACGAGGAAAAATTAGCTAAATAAATTTTAACTTCTGAACGCTTGAGGCCAGGTGCGGAAATTCCAGTCCTTCTGATACATTTTACCCCAAACACCACTATTTTTTTTTTGTCCATCCTTTTAATATATAATTTTATTAATCAGATTATTGGAATTGACGTCAACGTGTGAATCAACTTATGTCCCCATTTCGATTAGTTTGCGCATGCGTAAACGTGGAGGCGTTACCAAGGGCCTTCATTTGCCGTTCTTGCGACTCCGGGTCTGTTCTGACGTCTGCACGTACGCGCATAATTGTGACGTTACTTACACGGTGACATCAGAACTGAACTTCTCTATTGGTTATCTAAAATCCGGAAATTTCCAATCCGGACAGCTACGACCCCCCAGCAGTCCGGATCTTCGAGGTTTATACTAATATTTCTGTTTTGGATCATACGAGATTGATGGGGGAAAATACATCATCATTTCCTACAAATATTTTCCAGTATTTATTGCATTAAAATAAAAGCTTACCATCATATGCATTTATTCTGACTAGATTTAATATTGTACTTGCATTTGAAAAAATTCTTTTTTTATACCTTCACTGGTAGCGATTGTATGTATACTCATTTGACATTCCTTTCAAATCTTGGAGATCTTTAGAATGTATGTGATAAATATTGTTATTAGTATTAATACATTTCTATGGAAGTAATATGTTTATATTTATGCTGCTTAATTATGGTAACTAATATTTACTTTTAAGTCTTGGAAATAATTAGAAACATACTTTACATTTGTAAAATTTTTTTGAAACTATTGGCAAATTGGTTAACATTTGTTGCAAGAATTAATGTAAATAAATGTCTTTTAAAATTGGAAATTGTTAGAAACTGTATAAAATTATAATAAAAATGTTAAATATTATATTCGCCTCTTGATTTTAATTCAATGACTTTAGTTTTACTATTATACGTTAAACCGTTTCAGTTAACAAATTTTAAAATGATGCTGATCAAGGGCAAGGCCCCCCTGTCAGGGATGCCTGTTCCCCGCATCAGGAAGCTAATTTTTGTATCTCGTTCACTGTGGGCTTTCAACTAATAGATATATAAAGATTCTGGCAAAAAATTTGAAGGGTCATCATTACACACCTCCTTGTACAGCAAATTTGTACTATATCAAATGGACTCTAACGCCATTCCTGATTCTGATCATTGTTATAATAAGTTACCCCGTTCCTATGGAGGAAGTGTAAGCGGCCGTAATCCGAGTCTGGAAACACATTGCCGCTGGTGGAACACGATTATCTTTGAATGCGCAAGAGATTATTATGATATCGGATGTCAACAGATTTTTTACGCTTGTGTAATAACCTTTATTTAAATTTTAGTATTATGCTAAATTAAAAGAGTAGTGAAATTTCACTTTCCTTATTTTCAGATAATTTCCAGCAGATCATAGCAGAAGTATCTATAATAAAATATCTATCCTATTAAAATTCGAAGATAAACAAACATATGTATCTAATCCTTCTATCTTCTCACCAACCACTAGATAAATAGCCGTAACTGCAAAAGATGAAAATAATCCAAGGAATCCATTTCATTCTTTAAATTTGAAGTTGTAATTAGTTAAAAGATTCATTAAAAACGTCAAAATAGAATGAATTCACGTGCTGCCATCTATTGGCGATATGATGGGTCCCATTCACGGCGATTCCACTCCCCCTATTAGTAGTTTTCAATCCGGTGTTGCATTTTTTTTTTATTTATTTAACGGAGACAGTATTTCTTTTTTGAGCGAGCTTCTGTGTTTGGATTTATTAACAATGGAAAAAAAAATCATTTTATACTTTTTTCTTCCTTTTTGTATTAAAGTGTTTGTTTAACTTCGTAACGGTGTTAGGGAAAGTAAATTATCAATACTTGTTGATTGAGAAAAACGGATGAGAGGCATGAAATTATATGGATCCAAGGTCTCACGTGACCTCGCTACTCTCCGCCACAGAATTATCCCCTATTATTCGTGATAGTCCGTGCAACTCTAAGACCCGCACAGCTAGTGTATATATAATCCATAATAGGTGTTGAGGGTGGAGCGCTACTTGGGAAAATATGATTTATTATCACGAGCACATCGCAGCACAAACACACACAAAATGTGTTACAAAGAATGAATATAAAAGGCAGCAAGATTCAGAGTTTTGAATCTGAGTTTAACGACACCATCTGTTGGCGTGAAGAAGATCACGGTTTTATTAAAAAAAATACACATATCAACATGTTATATGCTTTAAGAACTTCTCTCGAACTTGAACGATTATTTTAAAACTGACTGAAATATATTGTATTAAATATAGCTATATTACTATTATCTAAATTCTAGTTATTAACGTTTAAATGTCGAAATTTGTCTTCAAAATCTTGAGAATAAGATTGAAGCTGAAATGCTTGTTATTGCCAATGAGATTATATGCTGAAATTGTTATTAAATCAATTTTACAACATATATATAGATGGTAACTGAGTGCCCTGATAAGAAATAAATTGAGGTTTACACTTGAAGCTGCATATTTTTTGGCTTTGTTTGTACGCTTAGAATGCCACTAATTTATTCCATAATGTTGAAAGAAGTTCCGATGTCTATATTATTAGTCAGGTACATATTATATATATACCTTATAAATGCGAGAAGAGAATTTTCTTAATTCTTTTTACTTACGAAAGGTAAAACACTTTAACCAATGCCATTTTTTTTGGGACATTTCAGATTAAAGCTAAAATATTAACTCTGACGTCGAGTGAAATGGGTGCCCTTTGCGGCGTAGACTTGCGTCTCTCATAGTGAATTCTAATGATGTGTCGGGGAGAAAGGAAAACACTTTTCGTGACATTCTTAAACGCTATAAGCTCCTTAACAACCAAATAACATAGAGTTGGTTTTAGTTTCATTTAGCAGAAAGGTTGACATTGAAGATTGCAAAATTAATTTAGAATTTGGAATTATGGTTTAGTCACAGTCAGGATGTGAAATTTGGTGAAAATCACAAAATTTTGATGACGTCGCAGCAGCCGATGTGCGCGTACGCACAGACTAAAGGCAATTCATTCATCGATCTAAGGGGTTCACTTTTGAAATATTCTCAAGAATTGTTGGATTACGTCAAATTTCATTGCTGAAGTTAAACGCTTTATGGCTCCACAACTAAATAACATGAGAGTTGGTTTTAGTTTCATTTTAACAGAGAAGGTAGACGTTGAATATTGCAAAATAATTTTAAAATTTGTAATTACGGTTTAGTCACAGTCGAGTTGCAAGGTGGGTGAAATGCGAAGAATTTTACATGGATGAGTCACATAGTCACACTAGACTAATGGTCATTTATAGACTATAGACTTAATAGTCACATGCGACTACTTTAGTCACAGAAGTCCACAGTTAGGTAAAAGATGAATGATAAGTCCGCCCCTCAATCCAGCCGCCGTTCCGCAGAGACAGCCTCAAATCGATTTTTTTAAATTAAAAAGATACATTTTTCGGATTATTTTAATAGCAATGACGCTGAAAATGAAATATTTTACCAACCCATTCTCTCACACCTTCTAAGTTCAGAAATTCCAGTTTCTAAGTTGGAAATTCTTTATATAGAAAATGTCTAAATAATTCAAACCAAAATCTTTACACATAAATTTGTATTCCTTCTTTGTGATCATTATAAAATTCATAACAGATTTACTGCATTTCATTTTAAGTATCTCTTAAATTAACTGTGCTATCTCATAAGTATCAATGGCTCTTGATGGCCCGCTTTATAATTAGATGTAGTGGAATATATAGAAATGGTTTTGCTTCTAATGCAGCAATCTTGAAAAACAAATAAGTTTTCAAACTTTGTAATATATAAGTTAATTTTTAGATAATAAAATTACTGAGTATTGTTTTAGCAACGGATTCAGAAAACCTCACTTGCTTTTGCGCATGCATAGCCGATATTGTCATCAATGAGGGGAGTGAAAGTGGAAGGTGTTTGCATTTACTAGGCGTGATCTGACAAAAGAACTCGGAAATGCTTATATGACTCATTGCTGACACCCCTCAGTGTAAAATCATCAAAGTGGTCTGGAGATCGTTTAACAAGCATGAAGAAAATTTATAAAACTATTAAAATTTTTTGCATAAAATTCGACTTTAAATGTGTTTATTCTCCATAATAAATCCATTTTTGGTTCGATACAATAAATATGTTAATTAACCCTCTCATGCCGAGCGACACGGTTTCAGGCGGTCTGCATTTGCAACAGCGACGGAGGCCGGTCTGAGGCTGTTTAGAAGCCTAGCACGGGGAGGGAGGTTCTGAGATCGCATAGGAAGCGCCGTGAGGGCATCCAGTTAATTCTTGCCAACCGGCTATTTCGTGCATAACCCAAAGGAAGGGACAGCATGGGGTGGGATGGCGGGAAAGTGACCACCCAGGTTGGGTGGAATTCCATTCATATCGCTACTCAAATTCCCGATTAATTTGAAGGTTAGAAGAAAAGTCTCCTCGGGATAAGATTTAATGGGTAGACAGCACAAAATATTTAATTGAAGCAAGATATATGATTAAAGCGTTTCTTATCCCATTAATTCTGTTGTGAATGAAATGGATTTACAAAACCTTTTGCCGTGAGAAATGTGTTTTTTAAATATAGACATTACAGAAATATAAATACATTTGAAATATTCATGCAACAAGGTAAACTCATTTCAAATTAAGTTGTAGTTTTAAAATCTCCATGAAACTTTGAAATTGTTTTAAGAGTATTTTCTACAACTTTCTTTTCGAGGTCATTAATTCAAGTGGTTTAACATTATTAGCTTACATTGGCGTAATGCAAGCCTCACAGAATAAATTTTTATTATTTTTCAATCCCTTTCAGATAAAGTCCTTGGCCCTTGAAAAGAGTGGACTAGAATGGATTCCTTGTTTGCTTTTATTTTTCAGTTTCCTCTGAGTTTATCTTTGTTTTTTGACTTTCTTCTCATTTATTTTTCATGCATTAAGATGCTTTTTTTTGGGGAAGGAATTGGGGAGTGCAGGACGTGTCAGTGATATCAGATAGAAAGAAGAAGATTTCACCAATAATCTTCTCCTGGAGCTAATAAATGCCCGTATCAAAATATCGACGATTTGAAGCCTTTACCTCAAGCTAAACGCCAGGGAATGTTTGCTGGAATGGTTTCATTGATTTTTTTATTATGAGTAATGATATAGTATATATAATCCTTGTCAACAATAAAGTATATTGTTTGAAAAAATACACGTGTTAGAGATTTCGTAAATAACAATATAAGAATTGGCTTCAAATTAAATAGCGAATGTTAGAAGATAAGTATAGGCATGAATTAAAGCACAAATGCAGTTTATTTTACGTTACATTTTTATAAGTTTTTTATTCAACGGTTGTAGTCTCCTCAAATCTTGAGATCGATTTCTTACCCATTTCCAATCGAGCTACAGCTTTGAAATTTAGCACAGAGGTGAGTTTCCGGTGACAATACAATATTATGCAAAAAAATTTGCAATCAATACTTATTTTACACCTAACAAAATGATAATATTAAAATTTTAGCCATATATATTTGGGCGATAGAGTTTGGAAGGTGGTAACCTACGTTGCAACAGAGTTTAGCAACAACACCGCAGAAGTAACAGAGAATACGCTATACTTCCGGCGCTGCACCGATGAATGACGTTATAGCTCGTGTTTCTACGCGTCTTAGGTTTACTTTCTGTGGAATTAGCCAACACACAACCAGATTTTTTTTTTTTGCTTTGGCCGCCGGAAAATTTCGCACTCAAAGTAAAAAGAAAGTTATAGATCGATTCTCTTTTTTGCTTTCTCATACAAGAAAATATTCTAATCTCAAAAAATTCAGACTCGAGATTTGACAGGAATCTCCACAATTTTAGATCTCCCTCAGTCGAAAAAACACAATTTTGGAGATTATGTCTGTCTGTGTCTGTGGGCGATAACAAAACTATTAGAGCTACGGGGATGAAATTTGGTATGTGGTCTTTGACATAATTTGTATGTTTTCTATCAAATTTTGGACAAAATCCATCAGCAGGAGAGTCTGTCTATTTGTATGTCGCAGTCCATACTTGAACCGCTATAACTCAAAACTTGAACCGCTAAATGGATAAAATTTGAATTTTTTACAGTTTTATCGTTATGAATATAGGTCCGTATAAAAGTTTGGACCAAATCCACGTCAAAGAGGCGTTCAAATTGCATATTCATTTTCTTTTTAATCCGATTCTCAATGCGCATGCGTAATTGAGCGCTTAATCTGTTATTGGTATGGGGTACATTTACAACAATAAATAATGTTTTCAAGCATCAAATTGTTAACAATTTTTATTGTTGTAAGTAAACCGATCTCATTATTTCATCAAATCTTTTATTCCACGCGCTTTTACAATTATTTGCAGTTGTGGTATTATAAATTGTTTTTCTTGGGAATTCAAGTTGGCGGAATTTTTGGCTTTTAAGCTGTGTTGCCATTTCCTTACCTTCCAAAGTAATATTTTTTTGAAACGTAGCAGCAGATATTTGATTTCAGGTTTGTTTGTTTTTTGTTTTACTCTCGTATACGAAGTATACAAAGAAAGTATTGTAATCATCAAAAATTCAGAACTCAGTTTTGACGAATCTCCATAGAAAGTATGCGAAAGTTTAGGGAGACCACTCCCCTTTGGTTTCTTCTATTACATTGTTGATAATAATTGTAGTTATGTGCAATATATTACGGTTATATTTCAGAAGTTAATGTCATTTAAATCTGTTTAAAAATGTAATTGTACATATGTATATAATAATTTTTAATATAATGACTTTATATTGAATTCAATAATTGAATTTGGTTTACTATGCCTAACATGTCTCGTGTGTATTCGTGTAGCCCTCACTAAAAAGTAGAAAATAAAATAAATAAAAAAAATTCAAGATATAGCTTCTATTCTTGCCAAAATGAGCATACATAAAAATTTGAAATAATTTTTCTGATTTACAATAAAACCATGGTTCGAATAAAGCGTGGAGCGCCTTTGCCTTCTAGGAATATTCCATTTTGTTTAAGAGATATGCATAAAATATAGGTACTATATAAGGCGCACCCTTTATTCGAACCATGCAGTAATCAAAAAATGTCTCTTTTACGTTATTTAACGTAATCTCATACTCTTATATTTTTATTTATTATTTTATCATGAATAGAGCTTTCCTAGGAAGGGCCTTCATATTTATAAAAACATGCGAAAAATTTGGGATTTTAAAGAGAACCTTTATATCTTCCCAAATATTCAGCCTTTTTTCCAGTATGTAAATATTGTGTGCACATCAAACAAAACAATTGTTAAATGTTAAATCATTATCAGCTTTCTGTGAAACAGGATGAGACAAATCATTTTCTTCTTCATCACTTTTCTGCTCATTCCCTTGTGACCAAATCTTCACTGTAAAATGTGAGTTCCATTTATTGTATTCCCACGAGTTGTGGAGTCAATGCCGCGTTGGTTACTTGCACTTCGCTGGAAGGCAAAGGAGGTCGCATACGATAGTGAGTATCCCATGACTTTTGGAACTGCATTAGTGCAGCAAATAATCTAGTCGATATTAAAAAAAAATGACCTGGCCTGGGTTTGGAAATTAGAAGGTGAAGTTGATCATGACCTATATCACACACACACAAAACATTTGGATAAGCTATCAATTAATGTCCTTCGGGGAAAGTTATTGATAAGGCGTTAATATATGGAGTGCTTAATAACTACCTACGCTAGAGATTTTATTTTTTATTATATTACTAATGTAATAGCCCAGATCTGTGTCTCGGTAACTCTCTGACGTCACCAACAATAAAACTCGCGCCATAGCACTGCGCGAAACGTTAAACGGCGTTATTTCATCGTTCGAGAATCTAAATTTCAGTCATTTTAGAATTTAAAGAGTAATTCCTACGTTTTAATTTCAAATTTAATATCTAAATGATGAAATAGAATTTTCTATGGATTGACATAAAGTATCTCGCTGTGACCAATAGTTTCGAGAAATTTAAAATGATGTTAATCGTATATTTCCACCGTTTTTTAATAGAAAGTAGTAAATTACATTCAATGATATATCATGCGCGTGATACAGTTTGGACGCCACGTGCATCTGATTACTTATTGCAATCGTGATAATATAATTTGATAATATTTTTTTGGCACCGTTTGATAAGCAGAGAAGTGCTTTGTTTTTTGATTAGAATTTCAGATTCCTTTAGAGGTACAACTTTTGACTTACGTTTGACAAGGCTGAGGAATTTCATGGTTATTGAATTATAATAAGATTGTTAAACGACCAAAATATTTCACAGGAATATTTGTTTACAGAGGTTTTTTGAGTAAAGAAATATGTAAAATAAAAAAAATATTTCCTGTCATAGACATTTGTTTATTTATTAGTTTCAATCAATGTTAAACATTTCTCTCGCATCTATATCTAACACGTCAAATTTGACGGAATCCTCAAATAGAAGACGCAATTTGACGGGAAATCTCTCGAATGAAGGCAATTTGACGGGAAATCTCGAATGAAGAGGCAATTTGACGGGAAATCTCTCGAATGAAGGGGCAATTGACAGGAAATCTCTCCCTCGATAGAAGAGCAATTTGACAGAAATCTCTCGGAGTGAAGAGGAGGGAATTTGACAGGAAATCTCTCGAATGAAAGGCAATTTGACAGGAAATCTCTCGAATGAGAAGAGAATTTGACAGAAAATCTCTCGAATGAAGAGCAATTTGTCGAAATCTCTCCAATGAAGAGGCAATTTGACAGGAAATCTCTCGAATGAAGGAGCAATTTGACGATCTCCTCCGAATGAGAGGCAATTTGACGGGAAATCTCTCAGATGAAGAGAGGAGATTTGACAGGAAATCTCTCAATAGAGAAATTTGACGGGAAATCTCTCGAATGAGGAACATTTGACGGGAAATCTCTCGAATGAAGAGGAAATTTGACGGAAAATCTCTCGAATGGAAGGCAATTTGTCAACCTCGAATGAAGAACAATTGTGGGAAGTATCCTCGAATGAAGAGCAATTGACAAATCTCTCAATGAAGAGAAGTGACGGAAAATCTCAGATGAAGAGGAAATTTGACGGAAAGATCTCTCGATGAAAGAGCAATTTGACGGAAATGTCTCTAACCAGAAGGAGCAATTTACATAAATCATACCATGACAGGTGATTTTCTAGTTTTACTCTTAATTCAGTAATTAAAAGTGTGCAATCCATAGCCAGCTCACAATTTTTACACCTGAGGCAAACCTCTGTTTCGACTCGCTCTTCTGCCTCAATAAAAAATAATAATGTTAAAATTAATATAGTTAGATATATAAAATGCACTGCTTATTAAATATTTTAAATATTTAAATATAGGTATTTTTTTTGTCTCCTTTTATGTAAGAAGTTATGCAATATTAATAAAGCATTTTAAATTTAAAATAAATTTAATAAGAAACTAACTACTTAAAAGCGGACATTTTTATTTTAATTATTTTGTAGTCTTTAATTTATAATTCATTATTAAGAAATTATTATTTTGATTATTTCTGAAGAAGTCTTGAAATCAATTTTTCTTAAATTCACTGCCATGTGGAGCCACTAATATAGAATCAAAATTCGATTAAATCAGTCAGTTAACTGATACTTATGTTCCGAAAATAATATTGAAATACTGCATTGTCATAGGGAATACACAAGTGTACAAAATTTTAAAACGCACATGAGGAATTGAGTGAAAATTCGGCTACAAAATTCGGTCTTTGCGAACATGAAACAACTCAAGTTAACTAAAATTGTTTAAAAACTACTATTGCAAAAATTAATACAATAAAATTGTTGTTAGTAGCAGTATTTACCAGTCGTCTGGCTTTTGACAATAAAAACTCGTCGATCATAATTAACGTCGATACTAGCTCAGTTGAAATTACTCAGAGCCCAACTGAACGTTCTTATGATATGGTGGATCTTAAATAATAATTTTAATTCGGAAAAATTTTCTCTATTCGACACGAAAACGAATAGTGTTAAGAAAGTTATAAAGCTTATAGTCAAATTCCCCAAAACTTGCCCTAGATTATTTTTGTAAATTTGACGGAGCGTTTCTTCTGTAGAGCTTGAATCGGGTAGCAAATGTTTAAAAGTTTTTAATTAGATTAATTTCTACAAAACTCTCGTGACCATTTATATCTTATTTTTTTTTTTTTTAAATGAAAGGAATTTTTCGAGGTTTGGCAATATAATTTCATCTTCTTCAGATGAATCCAATATGGTTCAAATTAAAACAAAGCAATAGCATTTTATACGGAATTTTGGAAGTTATTATATTATTAATTCCACTAGGGTTTGGAGGATTTTCAAGATATTCAAGAGCAATTTAAAAGAGGACAAACTTTAAGACCCATTATCTCAGAAGAGTGTGAAGCTAAAAGAAAAGGGTAAAGGCATTTATTTGCAGGTAATTTTAAACTTTATAATTTGTTAAAATCAATTGTAATTTGAAAACTGAAATATTTCAGAAATATTCAAATGAGAACTAAAAAGGAGGAGCAAATCAAAATGGGCAGAGCTCACCCCCAAGATAAACTGCTTTATTATGGTGTTCATCTAGAAGCCCCTCACGAACGTGTGCAATTCTTAAAACTATACGATTTAATGTTTTTTTTACAAACCCTTCGTTGACTGGACCTATCAATATATGGTTTTACAAATTCAATCAACTTTGGACCATTTATCTAAAACTATTAAAGCTTGAAGAAAAAAATCAAAACGCATCTATTTGTGAGGGAAGGTACATGTAATTATAATATTGAATACTTTTCCGAGATATTCAGGAAAAAACTAAGAAAGGGGAGGAAATCAAAGAGGGCAGCAGATTTGGGAAACCCATTATCTGGAAAAATATCAAAGCTGAAAGAAAAAATTAAAGTATATGTATTTGTGAAATTGTACGCTTTTGATTTGACAAATGGTGCAGTTTGAAAGAATTAGAATGGTTTTCGAGAGGATATTCAGGAAAAGGCAAAAAAAGAATTGGATGAAATCCAAGGTGGCGCTGCAGGCTCACCCCTCCCCAGGACCAGCCACTTTTAGTATGTTCATCATAAGCCCCTCACGAACGTACCAATTTTCAAAACTATATTGCCCAATGTTTTTCCTAACCCTTCATTGACTGGACTATCGCCAGATTTTTTTACAAGATAACCACTTTGATCCACAATTATCTCAAAACTATTAAGCGGAAAATCAAAGCACCTACTATTCGTAGAATATTTTACTCTTTAATTCTTTTAAATCGCATGTAATATTGGAATAGTTTCGAGATATTCAAGAAAAAACTAAAAGGGGAGGAAATCCAAGATGGTATGTGCCCCAGAACCTATTTTCTAGGAAAATATTAAAGCTGAAAAAAAATTAAAGCATGTATTTGCTTAAGAGAATTTTACGTCTTTGATTTGTTATATCAACTGCACTTTGAAAATTGAATAATAGTTTTCGAGATATTCAAAATCTAAAAGAGGGATGAAATGCAAGATGGTACCGCGAAATATCCCCAATCCCCAGGACCAGGACTTTTAGTATGTTCATCATAAGCTGCTCACGAACACGTGTACAAATTTTGAAAATTATATTATTCAATGTTTTCTTCACCCTCATTTTGGACCTTCGTTGACTGGACTATTAGCTTTTTATATACTCTGTAGTGCAACGGCAGTATTAAGTTGGTAATGTATTGCCATTTTGATTGAACCAAAAGTTAACAAAACATTTGAGATGTTCATAGAGTTCACGTAAGTCTTGTATCCAGGGCTGTAGTGAACCTGGAAAATCGTCCCAACACTACTTTTTTGCATAGCACTTAAATGAGCAAAATTGTAAAGATCCCTCCTTAAAACCTTTGATCTTCGTCTTATTCTTAACCTTGAAAATACTTTGAACTATTGTATTCTCTGCAGTTACTTTCTTTCTTTGTGTTTTAATTCGCATGCAGCATGTTTTTTGTATGTTTTTGATCCATGCACCCTGTAAATGCGATCATCTCTATAGCGTGATCTCTTTGAAGATAAATAAATACAAATAATAAATGATATGGTTAGTTATTATGGTTATCCATTGAATTCACAAAATATTCCATCACTGGATGCAAATGGATTTAATGGATTTACACAGAAGAGTAAAGCTGCACACAAATTTCACTTCTCAGTTCTATGTACTGGAACGTTATCAAGGAATATCATTACGCTGCAAAGTTTCAAATGCTAAGCGTAATCTATTTAATAGTTTTGCACACACAGAAAGAGTAAATGTGGACAAAATTTCACTTCTTAGTTCAATGTACTGAAACGATTATCAAGGAATATCGTACGCTGCAAAAGTTTCAAATGCTAAGCGTAATCTGTTAATAGTTTGCACACAGAAAGAGTAAATCTGGACAAAATTTCACTTCTCCAGTTTCAATGTAATGAGAACGATTATCATGGAATATCTGTACGCTGCAAAAAGTTTCAAATGCTAAGCAATCTGTTAATAGTTTGCACACAGAAAGAGTAAATCTGGACAAAATTTACAAAAAGCTACTCAGTTCAATGTACGAAAGTTATCACGGAATATCGTACGCAGCAAAAGTTTCAAATACTAAGTAATCTGTTAATAGTTTGCACACAGAAAGAGTAAGAAATCTGGACAAAATTTCACTTCTCAATTACAATGTACTGAAACGATTATCCAAAGAATATCGTACGCTGCAAAGTTTCAAATGCTAAGCGTAATCTATTATGGATTTTTTTGAGAAAAGAGTAAATCTGGACAAATTTCCTTCTCAGTTCAATGTGTACTGAAACGTTATCAAGGAATATCGTACGCTGCAAAAGTTTCAAATACTAAGCGTAATCTGTTAATAGTTGCACACAGAAAAAGTAAATCTGGACAAAATTTCACTTCTCAGTTCAATGTAATTGAGCGATTATCATGTGGAATATATCGTACGCTGCAAAGTTTCAAATATAAGCGTAATCTATTGTAATAGTTGCACAGAAAGAGTAAATCCTGGACAAATTTCACTTCCTCAGTTCAATGTACTGAAACGATTATCAAGGAATATCGTACGCTGCAAAGTTTTCAAATGCTAAGCGTAATCTATTTAATAGTTTGCACACAGAAAGAGTAAATCTGGACAAAATTTCACTTCTCAGTTCAATGTACTGAAACGATTATCAAGGAATATCGTACGCTGCAAAAGTTTCAAATGCTAAGCGTAATCTGTTAATAGTTTGCACACAGAAAGAGTAAATCTGGACAAATTTCTTCTCAGTTCAATGTAATGAAACATTATCATACGGAATATCGTACGCTGCAAAAGAGACTTCAAATGCTAAGCGTAATCTGTTAATAGTTTGCACAGAAAGAGTAAATCTGGACAAAATTTCCTTCTCAGTTCAATGTACTGAAAGGATTATCACGGAATATCATTGCGCAGCAAAAGTTTCAAATACTAAGCGTAATCTGTTAATAGATTTTGCACAGAAAGAGTAAATCTGGACGAAATTTACTTCTCAGTTCAATGTACTGAAAGAGTTATCACGGAATATTGTACGCAGCAAAAGTTTCAAATACTAATGTAATCTGTTATGGTTTGCACAGGAAGAGTAAATCTGAATAAAATTTCACTTCTCAATTCAATGCTGTACTGAAGGGTTATCACGGAATATCGTACGCAGCAAAAGTTTCCAAATGCTAAGCGTAATCTGTTAATAGATTTGCACACAGAAAGAGTAAATCTGAACCAAAATTTCCTTCTCAGTTCAATATGTACTGAAGGATTATCACAGAATATCATTTTTTGTAAAGTTTCAAATACTAAGCGTAATCTGTTAATAGTTTTGCGCACAGGAAGGAAACAAAATCTAGGACAAAATTTCACTTCTCAATTCAATGCTTAATATACTGAAAGGATTATCACGGAATATCGTACGCAGCAAAGTTTCAAATGCTAAGCGTAATCATCATTAATGGTTGCACTCAGGAAGAATGAAATCTGGACAAAATTTCACTTCTCAATTCAGTGTATGTACTGAAAGGATTATCACGGAATATCGTACACTTGTAAAAGTTTCAAATGTAAGCGTAAATCTGTTAATAGTTGCACACAGAAAGAGTAAATCCTGGACAAATTTCGCTTCTCAATTCAGTATATGTACTGAAAGAGTTATCACGGAATATCGTACGCAGCAAAAGTTTCAAATGCTAGCGTAATCTGTTAATGGATTTGCACACAGAAATAGAAAATCTAGGATAAATTTCCTTCTCAGTTCAATGTACTGAAAGAGTTATCACGGAATATCGTACGCAGCAAAAGTTTCAAATACTAAGCGTAATCTGTTAGTAATGGTTGCGCACAGGAAGAGTAAATCTGGACAAATTTCCTTCTCAATTCAATGTATGTACTGAAAGGATTATCACGGAATATCGTACGCAGCAAAGGGTTTCAAATACTAAGCGTAATCTGTTAATGGTTTACTTTCAGAAAGAGTAAAATCTGCACAAATTTTACTTCTCACTTCAATGTACTGATACAATTATCAAAAGGAATATATTACGCTGCAAAAGTTTCAAATGCTAAGGGTAATCTGTTAAACCGTTTGCACACAGGAAAATGAAATCTGGACAAGAAATTTCACTTCTCAATTCAGTGTATGTACTGAAGAAGGATTATGACGAATATTTGCATAGCGAAGTTTCAAATGCTAAGCGTAATCTGTTAATAGTTTGCACACAGAAAGAGTAAAATCTGCAAGGTTTACTTCTCACTTCAATGTACTGATACAATTATCAAAGGAATATATCATACGCTGCAAAAGTTCCAAATACTAAGCATAATCGTATCGTTTGCGCACAGGAAGAGTAAATCTGGACAAAATTTCACTTCTCAATTCAATGTATGTGCGAAGATTATCACGGAATATATCGTACGCAGCAAAGTTTCAAATACTAAAGCGTAATCTGTTAATAGGTTGCGCTCAGGTAAATCCTGGATGAAATTTGCTAGAACAGTGTACTGAAAGTTATCACGGAATATCATTACAATAAAGAGATTTCAAATACTTGCTAAGCGTAATCAGTATGGATTTGCACACACAGAAAGAGTAAATCTGGACAAGAAATTTCGCTACTCAATTCAATGTATGTACTGAAAAGTTATCACGGAATATCGTACGCAGCAAAGTTTCAAATGCTAAGCGTAATCTGTTAATAGTTTGCACACAGAAATAGAAAATCTGGACAAAATTTCACTTCTCAGTTCAGTGTACGAGATTATCCAGCGAGAATATCGTACATTTACAAGATTTCAATGCTTTAAGGGTAATCTATTTAATAGTTTGCACAGAAGAGTAATCAGTTAATTTCGCTATAATTCAATTGTATGTACTGAAAGGATTATGACGGAATATCGTACGTAAAAAAAGTTTCAAATGCTAAGCGTAATCTGTTAATGTTGCACACAGAAAAGAGTAAATCTGCACAAAATTTTACACTTCTCGCTTCAATGTACTGATACAAGTATCAGGGAATATCGTACGCTGCAAGTTTCAAGTATAAGTAATCTGTTAATAGTTTACTTTGAAAGAGTAAATCTGGACAAAATTTCCTTCTCAGTTCGAAATGTACTGAGAAAAGGATTATATCACGGAATATCATGCACTTGGCAAGAGACTCCAAATACTAAGCATGTCTGTTATGGTTGCACAGGAAGAGTAAATCTGGACAAATTTCACTTCTCAATTCCAATGTATGTACTGAAAGGATTATCACGGAATATCATTACGCAGCAAAGTTTCAAATGCTGGAAGCGTGATCTGTTAATAGTTTGCACTCAGGAAGAGTAAAATCTGGACAAAATTTCCTTCTCAATTCAGTGTATGTACTGAAAGGATTATCTTTTTGGAATATCATTACTTACAGAAAAGGATTTCAAATCTAAGCGTGATCTATTTAATGGATTTTACAGAGAGTAAATCTGGACAAATTTCACTTCTCAATTCAATGGCCATGTACTGGAAGGGATTATCACGGAATATCATTACGCAGCAAAGTTTCAGTACTGGCAAATCTGTTAATAGTTTGCACACAGAATGAAAATCTGGACAGGCTAGCTACTCCAGTTCAAGTGTACTGGAAAGTTATCACGGAATATCGTACGCAGCAAAGTTTCAAATACTAAGCGTAATCTGTTAATAGTTTGCACAGGAAGGAAGTAAATCTGGACAAAATTTCACTTCTCAATTCAGTATTAACTGTACTGAAAAGTTATCACGGAATATCATGCAGCAAAAGTTTCAAATACTAAGCGTAATCTGTTAATAGTTTTACAGAAAGGTAAATCTGCACAAAATTTTGCTTTACTCACTTTAAATGTACATTGAACTATCAAAGATATCATTGCTGCAAAAGTTTCAAATGCTAAGGAGTAATCTGTTAATAGTTTGCACACAGGAAGGTAAATCTGTGGACAAATTTCGCTACAATTCCGTGTATGTACAGAAAGGATTAGGAGCCATCATTTGCAGCAAAGTTTCAAATGCTAAGCGCAATCTGTTAATAGTTTGCACACAGAAGAGTAAATCTGCTGAAATTTTTACTTCCTTCCAATGTACTGATACAAATTATCAGAGATATGTACATGCAAGATTTCAAATGCTAGCGTAATCTGTTAATAGTTTGCACTGAAAAGAGTAAATCTGCACAAAATTTGCTTCTCACTTCAATGTACTGATACAATTATCAAAGGAATATCGGCTTTGCAGCAAAGTTTCAAATGTAAGCATAATCTGTTAATAAAGATTTTTTTAGAAAAAGGTAAAATCTGGAATAAAATTCACTTCTCAGTTCAATGTACAAACGTTATCAAGGGAATATCATTACGCTTTAAAGAAAATTTCAAATGCTAAGCGTAATCTGTTCGAAGCGATGTCGGGCCTTGATGAAAGCACAAATCTTCGATCAGATAACTTTGAAGGCAAGGCCAGTTTGTGATGTGTCTTAGTTGCAGTAGGCGTCTTTGAGGGGCTCTTCAATGGAGCCTGGCGGAAACCGGAATCTGCAAGGGAAAGAGTCACATTTCTCAACTTGCTGCTCTGGTGAAGTGCGTGCTTCCTTTTGTTGTGACAAGTAAAATCAGTTTATATTGCTGATTTAATTTCTAAAGATTAAATCCAACAAAAACGATAAATCCGTAAAAAAAGTACAAATGCGGCTTGTTAGCCATAACATCCGATGAATATTGCACCTTACAGCAAAGATCCCGTACAATGCGAGGATTATCCTTTCAGATAAAACACCACGCGCAGAAGCAGATCTAACAAAAACTCAGCATAAAATCGGTCATAGATAAATAATAGGAAGTACTAGGCACTTGCTTTGAATTACGGCATTGCTCATTGTCAGGCTGACAGAGACGATATTTAAATCTGTAATTTTGTCAGTAGATATTAATTGAAAGCCAAAACCATTTTGCATGCTTAAATAATATAAGCGGCCATACGTTCCTACAATAAAGTCCAAAATGCGGTTGTCATCTAATTAAGAATTTTAAAAAATTACATAAGTCAAGGGGTTAAACTATGTGTTGATTCCAAGTGGATTACAAAATACTTATAGCATCTATATTTGTCAAGTTTACATTGTTAATAGAAAGCAAAATAATTAAAAGCTGTCTTACTTTGAATCAGGTTTTAAATAAATCTCCAGAATATTATAAGTTAAATATATTTAATGCATTTCTTTTGATTATTATTAATAAATTCTTCCATTTTTTACTTTGTTTTTTTATCTACAGTTGTGTGGCTTTTCTTCCTGTTTTTCCTATTGTATTTAAATAGGACGCACAAGGTTATGAGAAATTTAAATAACCCTAGAGCAGAGGTATCGGATAAAGTAATTTTTTAAAAAATCACCCTCTGACTGTAGAATAATATATCATTATGACCGTTAAAGCTGCGTATTAGAAGTAGACAAGGTATTCCAAAGATGTTCCAAATAGAGGACTAATACGTATTTATTTCTTTTCTAATTTTGCTAGCGACTGTTTATGCTATCATCGTTTACAATTTTCAAAAATCATTCTTGAGAATCGAAATATGAATAAATAGAACCATATTTGTATCAGGAAACAGGACTTGATTTTCATTTTAAAACTAAGATAAGTGCTGTTTCCGTACTTACTAAAATGAAATGCTATTTTTATATCCTTTAACATTAATGTTTATGGCTGATCATAAATGGCATTACAACAGTACTTATATAAAATGGACGTATTAAAGCAACAAATCTAGAATTTTCTTGTCGGTTTTTTTTGTGCAAGAGTTTGCCTGATATGAATATTGCTTTAAAATGGATGAATTAGAAAAATGTCAAATTCACAGTACAAAAGGCGTTAATCGTAACAGTGTTCAGAGGGTCTTATTAATGATAAATGGTTAGCCATAAGCACGCCATAAAGCAAAATAAGTTTAAATATCGTTCGTTTCATGACGAACAATAAATCCGTGTTCAGAGGGTCTTATCATGAGTAAATGGTTAGCCACTTAAACGCTCAAAGCAAAAATAAGTTTAAATATCGTTCGTTCTGACGACACAATAAATCAGTGTTCAGAGGGTCTCGGTCGTAATTCGAACAATGGTTAGCCTGACTGCAAAGAAGAATAAATTGAATATCGTTCGTTCTGACGAACAATAAATCCGTGTTAGAGGGTCTACCTTAACGATAAATGTTAGTGTAAGCTTATAAAGCAAGAACTATGTAATATCGTTCTTCTGACGGAACTAATAAACTGTGTTCAGGGTATCTTACGTAACTGATAAACGGTTGGACCTAAAGCATAAAGCAAGAACAATTTTGAATACCGTGCATTGTCGTACGAACAATAACTGACCGATAGTTGAATGGTTATTAGCCGGAACATAAAGGTCAAGAACGTAATTTGAATAATTACCGTTTCACATATAAATCCGTGTCATCCAAGTGTCAAAATTTACTGTAACGATGTTAAATGCTTAGCCAAAACGCATAAAAGCAAGAATATGTGGAATATCACGTTCTTTCTGATCGAACAATAAATCCGTACCTCGAGAGGGTCTGCACTGTAACGATAAATGGTTAGGCCGTAAACGCTAAAGCAAAAATAATTTTAAATATCGTTCGTTCCATTGAACTAATAAATCCGGTAAAGTTCAGAGGGTCTTACTGTAACGATAAATGGTTAGCCATAAACGCATGCAAATGAAAAATACTAAGTTCGTTCTTGCACGAGCAGATAAATCCAAGTAGTCTGAGGTTACAACGATAAATGGTTAGCACATACGCATAAAGCAAAAAATAATTTTTAAATATCTCGTCGTTCTGACGAGACAATAAATCAGTGTTCAGAGGGTCTTACTGTAACTTGATAAAGTAACAGCATAAACGCATAAAGCAAAAAATAATTCTCTGAGATATCAAGTCTGCTCTGACGAACAATAAATCCGTGTTCAGAGGGTTTACTGAACGATGATAAAGGTTAGCCATAAACGCATAAAGCAAAATAATTTTAAATACTCGTTCGTTTCTGACCGAACAATAAATCTAGTGTTCAGAGGGTCTTACTGTAACTGATAAGCAGTTAGCCATCAAGCGCATAAAGCAAAAATACTTCTTAACATATGCCTGTTATTCTGACGAACAAAAATCCGGTGTTCAGATGAGGGTCTTACTGAAGATAAATGGTTAGCTGTACATAACAGCTAAATAATATTGAATATCGTCTGTTCTTCTGACGAACATAAATCCGTGTCAGAGGTCTTACTGTAACGATAAACTGGTTACTAACATACAAAGCAAAAAATTTTGAATATCGTAGCTTTTCTCATCGAATCAACTAAATCCGTAGGGTTCGAATGGGTTAGCCGTAAACGCATAAAGAAAGAACAATTTTGTTGAACTGACCGTTCGTTTCTGACGAACAATAAATCCAGTGTTCAGAGGTCTTACTGTAACGATAAATGTTAGCCGTAAACGCATAAAGACAGAACAATTTTGAATATCGTTTGTTTCTGTGCGAACAAATAAATCCGGTGTTCAGAGGCCTGTAACGCGATAAATGGTTAGCCACCAAACAGCAAAGCGAGAACAATTTTGAATATCTTTCTTTCGTTTCTGACGAACAATAAATCCGGTGTTCAGAGGGTCTTACTGTAACGATAAATGGTTAGCCGTAAATGCATAAAGCAAGAACAATTTTAAATATCGTTCGTTTCTGACGAACAATAAATTCATGAATTCCCCGTATTTATTATTATTTTTTTGCATTTTTTAGAAATTAATCGTTTATTTATTATTTTGTTGCTGAAAAAAATTATGTAATTAAATTGCTGAAATTTTCAGCTGCATTGAACATTAATGTTGCGTTCACATAACTTATGTTTTCCTCTCTCATTGCATACAAATTTAAATCTCCTCCCCATTTTTTTTTTTTAACTATCGAGGTTACCATAACCTGAGTCAGATATTTACCGGAAAATGATGAAAGCTTTTACGTAATAATTTATTTTATATTTTATGAAATTTTTAACCACTGAACTAGTGGTGTAGTCACAAATAAGCAGTGCCGGGACCTCTAAACGGTGCCGGAAGCTCTAAAAGCAGTGCCGGAACGCTCGAAGTAGTGCCGGAACCCAGCTCTGAAGCAGTGCCGGAACGCTCTAACGTGACAAAATCCTTTCATTCTAAGTTTTTTCACAATTTTTCATTTATTTCCCTGTAAAAAAAAAAGCAGTGCCAAAAGTGAAGTAACACAAAGCCAGGACGCTCTAAAGCAGTGCCGGACGCTCTGAAAGCTCTAAGTTGGGTGACAAAAACGCTGTTTTAGGCCGTTTTCAAATTTTCATATTTATTTCCGTAAAAAAGCAGTGCGGAACGCTCTAAAAGCAGTGCCGGGACGCTCAACAGATGAAGAACGTCAAGACGCAGTGCCAGAGTACTCTAACTGGGTGACAAAAAACGGACAGTTTTAAGGGCGTTTTCACAATTTTTTCATTTGTTTCTCGTAAAAGAAAGCAGTGCCGGGACGCTCTAAAGCAGTGCCGGAATGCTTTCACAGGTGACGAAAATCCGCACTGTTTGGGCGTTTTCTTATATGTTATTTCTTGAAAAGAAAGCAGCGCCGGAACGCCGTTCCGTGCGTTCACATCCACTATACCCCATGCATAGCATTTGCACTGAATTTTTTCTTTATCAGAAAAGTGTACTAGAAGTTTATATATGTTACAGATATATATTCAAATTCTCTCTTTTCATTCTTTTATAAAACTAGATTGAGACAGTTCATTCAAAAAAGAAGAAAATTTTAAACAATTAGTAAATTAAACATCACTAAAATTTATATAAAAGGAAAAAGTATAATGGGTCTTCTTTTCTAGGTTAGTTATAATTTTAGAGAGAAAATTAGTATTTTTATTCACTAAATTAAAATAATTAAAAATTAAGCCATGTAAGAATTAGTCACTATTATCTTTTATGAAAATTTTAATTGTAATCTTTAAGCTAATCTTTCCGTGAGTAGACATGTTTTAAAACTTACAGATGATTTTCAGAAAATATATATTAAATAGATATATTTTGTAGAAAAGACTTTGAAGTTTGCTGGAAATTATAACACTATTTGTTGTTGGTAATTTTGTTATCAAAGCTCTGTATTATTAAAATTTATCTATTAAAATTTAATCTATTTCTAAAAAAATAATTAGTCACTATTTTCAATAAAATATAAATTTAAAAATTTGTAAACTGCACGTAGTTATTACGTTTATATTTGATTTATTGTTATAATACGAGGTTTTTTTCTCAACCTCTTATGGACCATAAAAGAAAACGAAGAGTTGAGAAGAAAATAATTTATAACTTCAAAGTTATGCTCAAGCGAGTTACTTTTCAGTACTGATCCTCTGTGAAGACTCAGGCATTTTTCATATCGGTGGACCAGAGTTTCCGATCCCACTTCGAAGAACGTCGCCATGGAGTGATGTAAGGTTACCGCTGGCCGTTGCACACTAGCCAATTCATGTCGTTGAAGCTATAAAATAACAATGGTAATCCCCATTCCCTGTTGTCTCTCAGGGGCAGTGGGATACTATTGTTATTTTATAACTCAACGTCATACGCTAGTGTGCCAGGCTCTAACGTTGTTTTGAATCTCCTCATTTTCTGGAAGCTTTGACCTCCTAGTTCTTCATTGGGGGATTGATGAAGAGATCACTTTCTTGCTAAGGCCCGGTGCACACTGCTGATTTGTGTCGTTGAAGCTATAAAATAACAATAGTAACCCACATGCACCCTGTGAAGACACGATGTGGAAATGGGGTTACTATTATAACCTCTTCAGATGAATCGGTTAGTAATGCCTGAACTATGAATCGAACCATACGCCGGGTGATCAGCCCATTCCATTTAAACTGCTCCGAAGCTTACGGTTTACAACGAGCTGTGTTCGCAGTCGTCTTAAGATCTGAAAGAAATAGCTGCATTTATCGTTTCCAGAAACCAACCTTCTGCTGAATGGTGAGTGAATAACACAACGCAACTCTGTACTTGGCGGGAGCATCGACTCTACCAACCATGTTCACGAGCAAGCTCAGCTCAAACGCATACTGCGGATCCTACATAGTGGAAAATCGCTTTCATTGGCTCTCAGGGTCACGTGACTTGCTGCTTCTAAATGACGTTGCGGAACTAAAGTATTTACCAATGCTGAAGGTTCGTCCTTGTTTTATTCTAAAAATATCTTCATTTCTTGAAACATCAAATCATAATTAGAAAATGTAGCTTTGATTTCTCCATGATGCGATAGCAGAAACAAAAATTCAAATCTCGCCGCCAGGTACTATGACGACATTAAGAACAAGCCAAGTCACGTGACGCTGAGGGCCAATGGGAAGCGACCTCATTCCCTACTATGATGATCCGTAAATATGCAGCTCAAACTGGCCAGCTGGCTTCGCAGTAGTTTCATTGAGTTACAGACATGCGCAGTCGCCCACCACGCATCCCACCTCTACCCTTGTCTGCTTGTTTAGCAGCTCGATCGGAGTTGGAAAAAACACCTCCTAATAAAATTGCTAATTGCTTGAATTTCAAAATTTTATTAGAGAGTAGTAATTTTTTAAAATCATTTATTGTAGGCAAAACATTTTAAATTACTATTTTTCCGTTTTCGAAACGACTGGGTCTAAATTTGAATTTTCCTCTGAGTCTGAACTTATTCCGAACAAATTGGAAAGAAAAACATTTATCCACAAAGATGAAATTTAAAACAGTCTTTTAAACATAGTCTGAAAAAAAAGGTGTTTAAAATATCTTACCTCTCTTGTTGTGGAATGGAAAAAAACGACGCGCAAAAATAAAAAAAAACCCTAATAATTTTTTGTTGTTTGTCATAGAGTTTTTTCATAGTTTTTATTATGTTTTTTAGTATTTAAAACATTTTTAATTGTTTTTATGCATTCTATAATTTTTCTTTTCTTTTTTTTATTTTTATAATTCAGAGAAAATTGCAGGGGAGCCGGGGAGTCTTTACTAAAATGTCAGGAGGTGTAGTATGAGTTTTATAGCCACTTCCAGCGCAATGGAAACTTTGAAAAGTAAAAAATTAATTAAATAAAACCTGAGAGATTAAGAAATACTTTAATTCTTAATTTTGTAATTTTTTTGTAAGAAATGTACAGGGTAGCCGTTTAACTTTAAATTAATCTTTAAATTGTCAATGGCCTTGACACTAGCAGAATGATTGTTAAAAAAATTTTGGATTCTTTTGATTTGAGAGTGGATAGTATTTTTTTATGACATTCAGGTTGATATTAATTTGATAATGACAAAGAGAAGTAGCCCTAAAATTAAAGTCATTTCTTTAGTCATAGATACCAACCGAAATTCCTGAATCTAAAATTTTAATTAACTAGATCTAAAGGAGGATTAGCGAAAGGAGGGAGATTGGAATTTTTTCTGTAATATTTGGGCGATCGCCGTAGTTTGCTTGAATGGACGTTTCTAGATATTCAGTATTGGTAATGAAAGAGAAAGAAAAAAACCAATAAAGGAATCATTAACACATTTTCCTCTTTTTCAGCTGATAATGTGAGTCCTTGCCTGGATTTTGCACTAAACGAGTATCCGCCATGCTTCTGCAATACCTCGCTGTTCAGTTGTTGCTGATTCTATTCTGGATCGACATGTGTGTTGGACAGAGTACGTCATCTTCTTTTCTCGTTTTATATTAGCACATTAAAACCATATTAGCACCACTGGATTTATTTAACCTGCTTTTGGCTTTCTAGGACCCTTATGGTGCAGCTATGTCGCAAAGAGAGAAACACTTCCATCTAATATCCGCCATGTAAGTGAGCCTGTTACATGTTAAATCTGTTGTGGATAAAATGGTGGAATTCCATTGAAGCAAATATATTTGATTATCTCATCATAACAGTAGTCTTAGTAGAGCATTTTTAGCTTTTAAGGCGCTTTCGAAAGAAAGAAAATATCTCATTATTTGCTCGTATTTAGAAGCTTTTATAGTCTAACGCGTTTGTGTGACGATATGATGATTCAGTATATCTGTCGTAGGTTAATTGAAAATTCGCCTTTTACCAAAGAGCACCATCGTTTCATTGTAACACGTTTTCCAACTTGCCAGGAGAAAGTTTTCTATCAGCTTGTGACATGTCTACCATGGAATAGTAAATATATCCATTAATTTCATAAACCTGATGAGATTTCAGCAATCTGGGCAGTAGTAACATTGTGCTCGATTCTCTATCACTCATTTTCATTATTCCTTCCCTTTTTAACTGATTGTCTTAAGGCGAGTGTTTCGTTCTCAGATCACTTTTAAGAATATCGCTTGCTTTCCTCTTTATTCATCGTAATATTTTATTCTGTGTACGCAAAAACTTAATTAATGACTTTTACTGAATTATTATCTACTATGGAATAGTAAATATATTCATCAATTTCATAAACCTGATGGGATATCAGCAATCTGGGCAGTAGGCACATTGTTCTCGATTCTCTATTACTCATTTTCATTATTCCTTCCCGTTTTAACTGATTGTCTTAATTCGAGAGTTTCGTTTTAAAATCACTTTCAAGAATATCGCTTGCTTTCCTCTTTATTCATCGTAATATTTTATTCTGTGTACGCAAAAA
>BGPR01012676.1:16620-44082 GCA_013235015.1 Araneus ventricosus | reverse complement strand
ACCTTTAAATTTTTTCCACGGCACAATAATTTTTTAACCTATATTTTATTAATAAAAAATTTTTTTTTTCAAAAATATTTTTATTTTTCAATAAAATAATTTTTCTCAAAAATATTTTATTTTAATGAAAATAATTTTTTTCAAATTTTATTTTTCACAAAAGAAAGCCTTTGATTTTTCACAAAAAATATTTTGATATTGCAATATTTTTTTCCTCAAAAATATTTTTCCACAAAAATATTTTTTTTCAAAATATTTTTTCCCACAAAAAATAAGCCCCTGGCTAAAAAACTGACTAATCCCTATAACTAGGCAGTCATTGATTTGAATATACATAAATATGTATAAATATGTGTATCGTTTCAAAAAAATATTCATACAGAGACAATCGGTGAGAAAGTCGTAAATTATGGGTGTAATAGAAGTTAGAAGCTGGCTCGCAAAATCCTATTTTGAAGAGGCTCCAATTTACAAAATTTTAAGACGTTAATCAGAAGAGCAGGTGTGATTTTTTTTTTTTTTTGCTTCTTAATTATTTTATGTGGTAGGTATTTTCGGTGGGCCATAGGCTGTCAAATTCCTAGCTACGCTTTGGTAGGCCGCCAAATTTATTAAGCCGGCCCTGACCATCCCTATGCCAATAGGAATGTTTTTCTTCTTTTCAGTTTCTCGTATACGAAGTATACAAAGAGAAAGTATTGTAATCGTCAAAAAATTCGAACTCGAGATTTTGACGAATCTCCGCGTTTTAGACCTCCCTGAGTCCGAAAAACACAATTTTGGAATTATGTCTGTCTATGAACACGATAACTCGAAAACTATTAGAGCTGCGGGGATGAAATTTGGTATGTGGTCTTTAAACATAATTTGTAGGTTTCTATCAAATTTTGGACACAATCCGTCAGCGGGAAGTCTGTCTGTCTGCATGTCCGAAGTCATGCGAACACTATAACTCAAAAACTTGAATAGCTAGATGGATAAAATTTGGTACACAATTTTATCGTCATGAATGTAGGTCCGTATAAAATTTTGGGCGAAATCCGTCAAAGGGTTGACTGTCTGTCGGCCTGTATAATCGCATACTTGTAAAAATTATATCTCCTCAACCCTTTGGCTTAGATAAATAAAAATTGGAATGATGGTAGCTAACATTAATTATAGATCTGCGCCCATATTTCGTTTCAATCGGTTAAGAAAAAGGCGTTCAAATTGCATAATTAATTTTTCTAATCCGATTCTCCATACGCATGCGTAGCAATCTCTGTGGACGTGGATGGATTACGTCACGTCTTCCTTGTTTTACTTGCGTAATGGAAGTAATCTCTGCGCATGCACAAGCTATTCTGCGGTAATGGAACGAGGTCATTTGCTCCGTTTGTCCTCCGCACGCTGAGCTTGCATTGCTAGAGTTTGATAAAAAAAAATAAATATTGCTAAGTTTCAATACATACGCATCTCTTGGAATATGATTCTTCACTTAAATATTTTACCATCACTATAATCTACAATGAAAAACCTTCTGATAGTCATTGCATTCTGGGTTACAGTTGGTTCGAACTTTTTATCCACGCAGGGGGAAGAGAAATGACAAATATACGAGAAATTTTAGGGGAGGCCACTCCCGCTGGTTTTCAGAATAGTTGGAGCAATTTCGATGAAACTTAGTGAACTTGTTTCTCATTGTTCAACTAACAATACTGTAATGGTAAAACGAGCCCTAAATCACTCCTCCTGGGTTGGGTGAGGGTGAGTCATCGAAGGGCAGCTAAGAAGTGGAGTAATGAGCATGGCATTTGACCAGCATTTTTGTGTCCAGGGTTGCTGAAAAGAAAGATGCCCCAAAATGATTCCAACAATGTATACCCTGAAGTCAAATGAAAGACTGATTTGACTATTAATTTATGAATTATTTTATTAGAATTAGAGCAATATTCCATCGATAAAATAATACAGTCAAACCCCGTTATAACGAACCCTCAACGGACCGACTCAGAAGTTCGTTTTAACTGAGGTATTCGTATTTGCAACAAAACCAGCGGGAGTGGCCTCCCCTAAACTTTCTCGTATACTTTCTAAGTGGAGATTCGTAGTGGAGATACTTTCTCTTTGTATACTTCGTATACGAGAAAGTAAAACAAAAAAACAAACAAACCTGTGTGTGTGAAATCAAATATCTGTTGCCACGTTTCAAAAAAAAAAATACTTTGAAGCAGGCGCGATAAAATAGGCAATGCAATGAATACTAAAGCGAAAATTCTGCTTTGGAATTGAATTCCCAAGAAAACAATTTATACTACCACAACCGTAACAATTGCAAAAGCGCGTGAATAAAAGATTTGCTGAAATAATGAGATCGGTTTGATTTACAACAATAAAAAAATTGTTAACAATTGATGTTTGAAAACATTATTTATTGTTGTAAATAAAATTTACAGCAATAACAGATTGCTACCAATACGCATGCGCACGAGAATCGGATTAAAAGAAATCGAATATGCAATTTGAACGCCTCTTTTTGACGGATTTGGCCCAAACTCTTATACGGACCTACATTCATAACGATAAAACTGTGTACCAAATTTTATCCATTTAGCTATTCAAGTTTTTGAGTTATAGCGTTCACATGACAGCGAACAGACAGACAGACAGACTTCCCGTGGACGGATTTTGTCCAAAATTTGATAGAAACCTACAGATTATGTTCAAAGACCACATACCAAATTTCATCCCCGTAGCTCTAATAGCTTTCGAGTTATCGTGTTCACAGATAGACATACAGACATAATTCCAAAATTGTGTTTTTCTGACTCAGGTAGGTCTAAAACGTGGAGATCCGTCAAAATCTCGAGTTCGAATTTTTTGACGATTACAATACTTTCTCTTTGTATACTTCATATACGAGAAAGTAAAAAAGAAAAAAAAATTCTTTCTAGTCCACTAGTAACAGTGTATTTTTAAAAACTGTTTCTTTTTTCCCCCGTCATATTAAAGAATATGAGTCATTATGATGAAGCATGTCTCAAGGAATGTTTTGCAGTTTCGACTTTCGAAGAAATTTAGAAATTTCTTTTTGTTATAAAAGAATGATGAAACTGTTTACTCTGATAAACCGAATGATTAAGATTAAATACGTGAGTTCCTTTGTAATTACTGTCGTTTTCTGTAAGAGAATTATTGTACAAATTATTTTTTGAAAATTTCAAGTGCATTTACTTCATTAGTCAACCGAGGTCTTCAAACTATTTTTAGATACTTCTCAGAACATAAGAATGCAATGTGTTCCAGACCCTTCAAAATCCCTTTTCGGAAGGAAACATACATTTTTTTAAAAATCATTTTACTTAGAAGAAAATACTAAAATTGAATGAATTTAAGATTGCCAATAGAAATGATGTTTGTATTCAGCGAGATCAGTATTTTTCTATTTTCTTTCTTTTTCCATCTCACAGTACAATCAAATTATATATAGATATAAAAGGCTTTTATGGTTTACTAGTTAAAATAAAAATTATTGTTATTTTTAAAAAGATTTAAATTTCTTAAGAAAAAGACATTTATTTTTTGTATTATAATTTGTATTTAATTAGATTTTAGTCGTGGATTTTTGAAATTATTTTCATTACAAGGTCGAATACCATGTCTTCCAATCTTCTTCCAACCATAATCGATTTTTGCTTTTACTACTGCTTGTTGAAGTCGCACAAATATGACTTTGAGGTCGGAAGAAGTATTTCTATTGATTTCTTTCATATTTTGTAGAAATTCATCCTAGAGAAATAAATCTGCTCGTAATACACAGTAGGCACACGTGAGATGTAATCATGTGGCTACTGTAATTTTTAATCCGTCACTGGACATTGATTGCGACAGTTACACTTTTTCCCTTTTTAAAAATTTATTTTGAATAATTTAATATTTAGTCAATAAAAGAATTCACTTATTATAGTTTTATTTTCAATGAAAATACTAAAATTTTAACCTTGACGTTCGTGTGATTGTCAAAAAATGTTTTATCCGGTGAAATGATTGAAATTGCATGTAGCCTAACCCGATTTATATTGTTCATCAGAAAGTATTTTAATCTTTCTAATGTTGAAAAGCAGATTTCAGGCACTAATAAAGAGGTTCTCAACCTGTCGTACGTGTACTCCTGGGAATCCGCGGAGAACCACATAGGGGGTACGCGAAAGTGATCTTGGTAATGGCGGAAAACTCAAAACATAAGAAATTAAAATGTAAAAAAAATCCAGTATTTTGTTTTCCCAAGTGCAAGTGAAAGTGAAAGTTGTTGCAAGTCCGAAAGCATATTCACAAATAAGTAAAAGAAAGGAGTGGATTAAGAGGCATTAATTGATTGATAGATGGTTGTCACCAGCCCCTTCCACTATCAATCATATTGCACGATTACGCATGAATCATCCAAGAATTAGAACCAGCGGGAGTGGTCTCCCCTAAACTTTCTCGTATACACCTGACACATGTGGAGAAAAAATAAGCTAAAAGGCAGTAAAACGAACAAGCGTCCCTAACGCAGTGGAGAAAAAAGCTTGGGAATCGGAAGCTTGGAGGCAAAAGGCCTGGGTAGAAGCGGAAAGGATTAGCGCAAGTGAATTACGCAATAGCGGCCTCGCGTCATTGTGTGATGAGAAAAGACAAATAGGCGATTTGAACAACCCTTTTTTCGACCGATTGAAACGAAATTTGGGAACGGATCTGCAATTAATGTTAGTAGGCCTCATACCAATTTTTATTTATCAAAGCCGTAGGGTTTACGAGTTATAATGTTCAGAAGTATGCAATATGCTTTGTATACGAAGTATACAAAGAGAAAGTATTGTAATCGTCAAAAAATTCGAACTCGAGATTTTGACGAATTTCCAAGTTTTAGATCTCCCTGAGTCCGAAAAACACAATTTTGGAATTATGTCTGTCTATGCGTCTGTCAACACAATAACTCAAAAACTATTAGAGATACAGGGAAGAAATTTGGTATGTGATCTTGACAAATGATTTGTAGGTTTCTATCAAATTTTGGACAAAATCCATCTACTGGAAGTATGTCTGTCTGTCTGCGTTCTTGTGAACACTATAACTCAAAAATTTAAATAGGTCGATGGACAAAATTTTGTACACAGTTTTATTATCAGAAGTGTAGGTCCTTATCAAATTTTGGACCAAATTCGTCGAAGGGCCTATTGTCTGTCGGTCTGTATAATCGGATACTTTTGAATACGATATCTTCTAAAAGAAATGGCTTAGATAAATGAAATTTCGTATGTAGTCTTAAAACCCTAATTGTAGATTTGTCTCCAATTTGTGTTTAAATCTGTTAAAAAAAAAAAAGGCGTTGAAATTGCATATTCGGTCCCCATTCTACGACGCAAGAAGACGCGAACACTGGAGCGTTTTTCCCAGGAATACCGCACGTTTTCTGGCGAGTGGTGTATCCCCCCCCCCACACGTTTTAGTCGTATGCGAGAAAGTTTCGGGGAGGCCACTCCCGCTGGCTTTCTTAAGAAAAGCGCTGTCTTGATGGATTCAGATGGATTCTTCATAAAGTGTCCAGATTTTCCTAGCTTCATCCTGGAACACCTCATGTTTGGAGGAAGGAAGAAAGGATGGGGGGGGGGGGGGCCAACTCAGACAAAGGAGGAAAGTCTTCGTACTTAACGGTTCACACTAACAATAACACCAGTCTGGAACGGAACTGATAACATTTAACGGAACTGTGATAGTGAACAATCGTTATTCACTAAAATAGGGAAATTATGATTTCCTCTTTACATATTCAATGTTTGGTAATAGTAGGGCAGAAAGATTCTTCAAAAACTAATTTTTTTTACTTTCTCGTATACAAGGTATATAAAGAGAAAGTATTGTAATTGTCAAAAAATTCGAACTCGAGATTTTGACGAATCTCCACATTTTAGACCTCCCTGAGTCCGAAAAACACAATTTTGGAATTATGTCTGTCTGTATGTCTGTGAACACGATAACTCGAAAACATGAATAGCTAGATGGATAAAATTTGGTACTCAGTTTTATCATCATGAATGTAGGTCTGTATCAAATTTTGGAACCAAATCCGTCTAAGGGTTGATTGTCTGCCAGTCTGTATAATCGCATATTTTTAATCGCAATAACTTCTTAACAAAGTTACTTAGATAAACGAAATTTAGTATGTGGTCTTCTTACCTTAATTGTAGATTTGTATCCAATTTTTGTGTCAATCGGTTGAAAAAAAGGCTTTCAAATTGCATAATTAATTTTTCTAATCCGATCCTCCATGCATACGTACTGGTACCAATCTCTGTGCACGCGAAAGCTATTGAGCGAATTACGTCACTTTGTCCTTGAACCGGCAAGAGTGGAAGTATGTGATTAGATGCTTTTTAATCGGTACGCGTCTCCTTGAATTTGATTCTTTACCTAAATATTCTACAATCACTATAATCTACAAAGAAAAACCTTCCGATAGTTATTGGATTCTGGTGTACAGTTGATTCCAATTTTTTTTATCCAAGCGGGGGGAGGGGAAACAGCACCTTTTTGGGAAAGTATACGAGAAAGTTTAGGGGAGACCACTCCTGCTGGATTTTTCTCTTCCCCCTTTTCTGTTTGTAAGTTGCATTTGTATAATTTAATTTGAAGCTTCCTTCAACCCTTTTTTGGAGTCTTTTACTTACTTCTGTAAGCCTTTTGTTGTACTTGTTGGTGCACAAGGAGTTTTTTCTCAAGAGATTGAAAAAAAAAAAAAAAATGTAGGTAACTGCCTAGGGATCCCATATATTTTTTTCCTTTGCGGTATCTTCTCGGCTTTTTTTATAGTTCGCTGACTGACTCACAAATGAACATCCCTGGCAAATTTTGTGTTAGAGCATTTAGATTGTGTTAAAAAATGTTTTGAAACTTTTTTTATACGCGAGATACTGAATCCAACCCTCTTGAAGGCAACTCACAATCAAATGTCTTCTTTCATTTCAGTTTTTCTTAATATTTGCTTCATAAAAGCTTATATAGAGATTAAATTAAAGTAAAAAAAAATGATTTGGGAAATTGGGAGGGAGAAAGAGGGCATTGAAAGTTGGATTGCCTAAGAGCCCTAAAGACCTTAACCCTTAAAGGCTCTGTGTTGCCTTTAAGCAACATACTCAATTTTGTCTTCGAAAATCTTGAGAATATGACTGAAGCTCTATTGCCTGTTGTTGCCAATAGGATACATATTCAAATTTTTATTAAATCAGTTCACAATATATAGATAGCAGCCTGAGTGCTGATAAAAAATAAAAATAAGTTGATGTTTTTCGCTTGAAGCTGCATCTTTTCAGCTTTGTTAGTACGCTTGAGAATACCACATTTTATTCTACAATGTTGCAGGATACTCCTTATCCGTATTATTATTTATTAAAATTCATCTGTGTTTGACGTTATGGAATTTTATCAAGGAAATTTCTTTCTGAAATAAAGCCCAGTATTGTCGTTTGGTAACAAACTGGTTTTTTTTTTACTAAACCATATTTAAAACAAAATAGGATTTTTTAAAAGTATTTTTCCCATGTTTTATCTAAGAAATTAAAATCAAAAACATTTTAAAATCAATTTTAAAAGAATCGGGCCTTTAAGGGTTAATATGGCCCTAATACGGAACGATAAGATTGAATCCGGTGGGTAAGGTTACTTCAACTTCAACTTCAACCACTGATCGGTGGCATAGTCTAATGCGAAAGAACAGTAGAATATCGTTAGTATACAGCTAAAATGATCATGTTAATAGAAAAAAAATACGTTCTTGTAGTTTTAAAATGTCATCCCTATAATAGAAAAAATTGTGCATATCAATGTATGTGTAGTATATATTATAGACTGATAATATATTGATATGCATGATTTTTCTTCTTACAGAGATTGACATTTTAAAATAAGAACATATTAACTCATTTTCCTTTCAACTTGGTCAACTTTAGCAACATACCTACAATATTACCAAATTCATTATGAATTATATAACAATGACACTGAAACTCATCATTAACCGAAGACCATCAAAACCATCATTAATTCTACGGCCGTGGGAAGTATACTTCCCGCTAAATATATCAATTTTTAACCTTTTCAGTCCCAGTGATGCCATTTGGAATAATCATTTTCATTATTTTTTGTTCGGCATCTAAACCTGCCTCTGATGCCAAATGAACATCATTAAATTCTAAGCATTTTCCTCTTTTCAAATATATATTTTTATTCTTACCAATAAATGGCTGCATTACTGATTTTATCTATTAAAAAATTGCCTTTTAGAACTTCGCTTCATTCAGAGGAAAAAATCAAAATAAAAATTAATTTTGACATAATTTAAATGAAATTACAGGTACAATTTCATTCTTATTATTTTTAAATATGTTAAAATGTTTTATTTCAGTTTTTTTTGAAAAAGAATTATTTTTATGTTCCTTTTTTACTTTCTCGTATACGAAGTATACAAAGAGAAAGTATTGTAATCGTCAAAAAATTCGAACTCGAGATTTTGACGAATCTCCACGTTTTAGACCTCCCTGAGTCCGAAAAACACAATTTGGAATTATGTCTGTCTGTGTATCTGTATGTCTGTGAACACGATAACTTGAAAACTATTAGAGCTACAGGGATGAAATTTGGTATGTGGTCTTTAAACATAATTTTTTTTGTTTTCTTTTTCTTTTTTTCTTTCTTAATTTTTTTTTCTTTTTGAACTTTCATCTTAGGCCCAAAATGAGTACATTTCCTGAATTTCAGAATGAATAATTCTATGTTTGGGACTGAAAGGGTTAAATTCAATTTTTAAAGTTGGCGTACGTTCTCGCCAAATTTTTCAATGAAAGAAAGACCAGATGTTCCAAATTCTTATCTCAAACCATAATGAAGAGTCTCGACTTGGTAATTATTATTAATTAATAAAATTAAGTGACAAAAAATAATGTCATTCAATAAGCTAAATTAATTTATTTTCTTAAATTAATATCAATCCCAAAGTTATTTCATTATACCACTACCAGAAAAAAATGGTCCTTTAGCCCTTTCGCGTTCATTGGTTTCGCAGTGAAACCACACATTGACTATTTTTTTTATTGCTCATGGGCGAAACGTTGCGTAATTTTTCTTTCATAACTTAAGAGCCATATATATAGGCCAACTTATATAAAAATTCCAGTTCAATACCGTTAGTATTCATAAAGATGTTGGCATTGCAAGATCTAAATTGCTTTTGATATCTAAGAGAAACAATATGATGCACAAATTGATATTTTTTTTAATTGAATCTTCGAAAATAATATTGAATTTTATGAAGGTTGAATATCCTGAATACTCGCGTACACTTATAAATTAAATACATAATTTAAATTGCATTTCTATGTTACCTTATTCGGAAGAGAAATAGCCCTCTACCCTTCATTGGTTTCACTGTGAAACCACAAATTTCTTGAAAATAAAAAAATTCCAAATTTTTTTCCTTTACATATTTATGATCAGCTACATGTATAATTCTCATTTTTGAAATAAATTTAGTAATTTTCAAAACAAAACATGTAGTGAATTTGAAAGGGTTAAAGGTTCAAATATTATCACACTTTCAAGCAAATCAGCGTTCTCACTATTTGCCCGTCCCCCGAAATGTCAACAAATGCCACGTTCCTACCGGGTTGCCCTTCCAGCTCATTACCATGGATACCAGTAGACACCAATGTAGGGGCGCTACTGTCGACTTGGTAATAAAAAAAAAGAAAAGAATCCTGCCAAGTTTTTGAGGATGAGAGCGCGCTAAGAGAGCAGGAAATTAAAGCATTCTACGAGCATGATCTCACTTACAAGCATCAGTTATTCTGCTTTTCGCGAACTAATGACGAATTTCCTCTAGGTAGGTGTTCTTTGTTGTTGTAAACATTTTTTTGGAGAACTGCCAAGAGTCGGGCGTTAGGAACTAACTATGCGACATTCGCTCGTAGCTGGGGCTTTTTCAAACAAATTTTTTGTTAACTTCGGAACCGTTGAAAGTAAATATTCTTTTATGGAACGCATATCTGTTTCATTACTTGGTTAATATAGAGGTTGCCATTTATTTTAAGGTCGATATATTTTTGTGATGGAGTACTTAAAATTCAAGTGACGTTTCTCAATTTTATTAAAATATCGAGAATTTCATGTCCAGGCAAAATTGAAAATTTGAAATGACAAAATTTTACGAAAGTGACCAGACGTTCCAGATATGCCCCGATTTTGAATAAAGTCCCGGATTTTCCCATTTTTTGCTCTCAAGTAATTCTATCATTTAAAAAAAAAATCTGAAAAAAACATTAACTGGATAAAATTGAAAAGAATGATCTTCTGAAGAATTTTCTTTCACAACTTATACCATACATAGAATATGTGTAGTAAAACTCATAATCTCCGTGTTATAGAGAATAATGACAGTTCGGTATCGCAGAACTTTTTAATAAAATTGGAAAGAATTATCTTCTGAAGAATTTTCTTTCACAACTTATACCACACATAGAATATGTGTAGTAAAACTCATAATCTCCGTGTTATAGAGAATAATGACAGTTTGGTATCGCAGAACTTTTTAATGTTTTTAATTTCTATAACGTGCGGGTCCGTGCTATCGTAAGTACTAATTATAAAGGGAAAAAAAAAATCGCAAAAGTAACAGTTTTCAACTCTTCGTCCCGCCTTGCGTCCCCACCCCCATCCCTCTTCCTCGATACATCATTGATATAATACTAACCAGTGGCGAATCCAGGGGGGTGGCTATCGGGCTGCAGCCCCCCTCCCAGAGCTAGACCAGAATTCTTTATTTTATTTAAAATCACTACAGCTGTTTTTTCTTAATCTCTCTTTCAAAAAAGGGAAAACATTTCTTCCTGGTTTTCGACAGGCTCGAAAGTTTTCCCTCTTTTGTACTCATTCCACTCGTATTCGCAAGGTTGACACGGTCAAAAATCAAAAACATGTTTTTACTAGTTATTTCATTGTGTTTTCTGTTAAATTATCGAAAGTAATGTAGTATTCTTTATGATTCTTTTTGTCAAGTGAGTGAAGTCTGTAAAGTTAAAGTGTTTTGGTTTACATGAGCCATAAGATTTGACATTCGTCACGGCGATACAAAACTTTTTATACCTCACCCCCCCCCGATCTTAATCCTGGATTCGTCACTGATACTAACTGGTCACTTAAGTTTTAGAACTGTGGTCGGGATAAGCAAGCAAAAAGTGTAACTGCTCGTCTGTCTATATTCCTAATCCTTTATTGTCCTAATTCTTCCATGAACTTGTATGATTTTGAAGAAAGAAATAGGTACGCCAGTGCGTGTTTATTTTTGCTGGCAAACTGTTTCAGGCGTCAGAATGCTTGAAATCCAATTAAAACAATTTAATCTAATTAGTCATGAGTACTTTTCTCAACCGAATAATCGGAGACTACCACTGCTTTAAAATTGATTTTGCTCGATTTCTTAACACTTAAAGGCCCAGTTTGCCTTTGAGCATCATACCCAATTTTGTCTTCTAAAATCTTGAGAATAAGACTGAAGCTCTAATGCCTGTTGTTGCCAATAGGATGCATACTGAAATTTTTATTAAATCAATTTACAACATATAGATGGCAGCCGGAGTGCTGATAAAAAAATAAAAGTAAATTGATGTTTTTCACTGGAGGCTGCACCCTTTTAGCTTTGTTCGCTTGAGAATACCATATTTTATTCTACATTGTTTAACCGCTTAACTTAACAGCCCGAGAATACTCGTGCATTGAATTATCGAAATTTTAGTCTTATAAACTAAAACTGAATCATTAATTAGCTTTATAATTTGACACCAAAAATATGTAGGATCCATAAACATCTTAAGTATCCTATGCCTTCTTAGATGAATGAAAACGACAGCCCCTTTCCAAAACAGGAGGGGTCATCTTATTAGATAGCAAAGAAAACTATTCAGTTAAGTGGTTAAGGAAATTCCTTATCTGTATTATTATTTATTAAAATTCTCGTGTGCTTGAGATTATAGAATTTTATCCAGGAAAATTTTTTCTCAAATAAAGCCCAGTGTTGTCGGTTGGTAACAAACTGTTTTTCAGACATAAACCGTACTTAAAACAAAATAGGATTTTTAAAGTATTTTTTCCATGTTTTATTCAAGAAATGCAAGTAAAAAAACTTTTAAAAATCAATTTTTATAAAATAGGGCTTTTAAGGGCTAAGAACAAAAAGCCCTGAGAACGTTCCTGTATTCATCAAAGGATTCCTGTGATGTACTTTATGTTTTGAAAATAGAAGCGCATGGTTTATTCTTCAAAAGCACGATTCTCCTTTAGGTATTCAATAGTTTTTAAGAATCACCGTTGGTGTGCAAAAATTATTAAAGCGATTTATTTGAATTCTTTTATAGCCCATACTGAATGTTGCAATTATTTTCCGGTTTCAATTTAAATTATAATTCCTATTCCTTAAAATGCCATTTAGAAAAAGTCATGTAAAAAAAAAAAATTGCGCCATTAATAATGATATAAAACACTGCCTCAGTTCTAAGCAGAAACTAACTGGATAGCGTATGCTATGCTGAAAGAATGTATTCCGAATCTACAATTTGTATTCCTATGCAAAAACCTGTGTAAATAAATAAAACAGCGGTTGGTCACTGTTTATTCATTCAACGTTGTGCGTTGCGTTCCTTTTCTATTAACTGCCTGATATACTTGGCCTTGTGAAGGCTCAACTGGCAACAATAACAGTTCCCGCTTTGTTTTTTTTAAAAAACGATATAAATCAGACCTTTTTAACATTAATTTCATTATGGATCCCTTTTGAAACAATGCTAAAGTGACCATTGTTTTGAACTTCAATCCAGGGTACTCACTGAAGGAATTGAAATCCAAAAAATAAATACAGTTAAGTACCGTTGTCTCATCTATACTTATAAAAGGCAATGTTTGTGCGTGTGTGTGTGCGCGATGTCCAGACGAATCTGTCGCCCTTACAGCCTTGAAATTTGGCACACAGGTAGTCTTAATGGTGACTCAATGCACCTCGAAGCCGGGATTTTAAAATTTGATCTAGAAAATTTATTTAATGTTTTGTGTTGTTTTGGGTAATTTTTGCACGTTTACGGCTGTAGTATCTTTTCTAGTGATCTTTGAAAAACAATCAATGCACCATCGGAAAGAGCGCACGATTGCCGTTCTAATGAAGTTAGTTTTGAATTTCTAACGTAATTTACTGAATTTTGAGAAATTTTTAAAAAATAGTCAGTTTCGCCATCGAAATTTTATTTTTGTTTTTAAATTTGATGCATCCGACGTTCTAACAACACTATTATTTTCCATTTTTTTCCAGCTTATAACTGGAACGGTTCTGTCGGATTTAAATCAAGAACGGTTAAAATATCTTTTCCCGTTTTTTTTAAATTATTTTTTTTCTGGTCAGTTGAAAGATATTTTTCCTCTAGCGAGCTTCCTCCCGCGACACTTCTCCCGGAGGTTTGCTGGCAATTTGATTGGTTGACGGGGCAGGTGACGTCATAACCTTCAACTGAATGACTTCGATTATTATTTTCGGATTCGATTTTATTTTTGCTTACTATATAATAATCATTTTCACGCTGAAATTTTTTAATATTGTTTCGGATTAACGTAATCTGTATTGTTCTTCTACAGTTGAAATTGCATTATCGCGAAGAAAAATAAGCGGGAAAATCAATAATGTGTATCTTTTGTCTTGCTTTCAGAATTTTTTCATTTTTCTTCATTTTGTTGAAGTCCTGATTCCACGGGCAACGCCGTTCGCGTACTGCTAGTCTATACTTATAAAAGGCCATGTTTGCGTGTGTGTGTGTGTGCGATGTCCAGACGAATCTATCGCACTTACAGCCATGAAATTTGGCACACAGGTAGACGTAATAGTGACTCAAGGCACCTCGAAGCCCGAATTTTAAAATTTAATCTAGAAAATTTTTTATTTAATGTTTTGTGTTGTTTTGTTTCATTCTTGGCACGTTTACAGGTGTAGTATTTTTTCTAATGATCGTTGAAAAACAATCAGTGCACCATCGGATAGAACAAACAATTTTCGTTCCAATGAAATTTGCTTTGAATTTCCAGCATAATTTACTGAATTTTGAGAAATTTTTAAATAATAGTCACTTTTATGTTAATTTTTGATAAGGATTTCTTGAAACTAACGCATCTGACGTTCTAACAACTCTATAATTTTCATTTTTATCAGCTTATAACTGGAAGGTTTCTGTCGGATTTAAAACAAGAACGGTTAAAATATCTTATTCCGTTCTTTTTTAAAATTAATTTTTCCCTGATAAGTTCAAACAGTTTTTTACTAGAGAGAGTTTCTAGGGACGATCACAGAATGCGTTGTTGCTTCCTCGCAGGAGGTAACGTAATATGCTTTCATTCCCAGCCTGCGTTTCTACAAACCGATTCCTTCCGGTGACGTCATTACATTCGCGTCGTTGTCGAGGGGGAAAAATAAGCGGGAAAATCAATGATGTGTATCTTTTGTTTTGATTTTGTTTTCAAAATTTTTTCGAGTCATTGTGGGCATTTTTTTCTTTTTCACATTTTGTCGAAGTCCTGATTCCGCGGGCAACGCCGTGCGTTTACTGCTAGTTTATACAATAAAATAACGGACGCCATTAAATAATCAAAATGTCAATCTTACTCTTTCTGTCACAGCGATTAGACGTTCTGTTTTAGCCGGATTTCTGTTTTGGTTGTATTTTGTGGTTCAATATCCATATCTCGTTTCATAGAGAATATTCCTGGTATTTTCCCCCCTCTTATTCAGGTATGTAGTGGAGCCGGCACTGCCTTTTATTTTTCAAAGAAAAATAAATAAGAATTAAAATTGTGAAACTTTCTGGAAACAGCGCGATTTTTGTCACCTATGCTATAGCTCTCCGTCACTGCTTTTAAGCCGGCCATTCACTTCACAGACAAACTGTATATTTTGGAACGCGAGAAGGGAAAAGCGATCAAAATCTATGGAAATGAGCCAAACGGCTTGCCATGGTTGGAATTCCGTCTGGACTGAAATCGGAACCAAAATTCAGAGGCACCCCGAAAAAGGCTAGCGAAAAGGACAATGCCTTGCGTAGATTGAAGCCTCGCATCGAGAGTAGCATAAATTAAAATCTGCTGACTGGGGGAAATCGAAGAGCGATTGACAAGCAGCTGTAGAGAGGGAAAGAAGATCGCTCCCCCTACCTTCCTTCAGAGTTAGCGTCCTTTTAAATACAAGTGAATGGCGTGCCTGTATTTTTCGATTAAAATGGGTGGGGGAAAAACCGGGCTTAGGACACATGGCATGGCTATACTTCAAGTGAATGGCCAGCTTTAGAACGTTCCGCCACTGCTTATTTTGCGACTACACCACTGATTGTAATGATAAAGTACTTCATTTATACGATGTAGAGCTTCGGCTATACGTCGTTTTCCCACTTCCAAATTTCGCAGATTTTCTGCCATGGTCCATATTTCTCCGTTCCTATTATGGTGGAAACTTTTCCTAGGAAGCAGCGGAAGGGAGGGGGTTTACATCCTTTTCCTCCTTGCCGTTTCCAAATAAAGGCGTATTTACACTCACATAAATCGTATAAATAAGAAATGTATACTTAGTACACTCACATCTACACTCACACAAATCGTATAAAATAAGAAATGTATAGTTAGTACACTCACACAAATCGTATAAAATAAGAAATGTATAGTTAGTACACTCACATCTACACTCACACAAATCGTATAAAATAAGAAATGTATAGTTAGTACACTCACATCTACACTCACACAAATCGTTTAAAATAAGAAATGTATAATTAGTACACTCACATCTACACTCACACAAATTGTATAAATAAGAAATGTGTAGTTAGTACACTCACATCTACACTCACACAAATCGTATAAATAAGAAATGTATAGTTATTACACTCACATCTACACTCACACAAATCGTTTAAAATAAGAAATGTATAATTAGTACACTAGATGTGCATTAAAGGTATGATTTTTCTCACTTGTATGATAAATGTTCAATTTTAAAATTTCATTATTGTTTTCCATGCTTTGTAGTATTGTTGTCCATACTAGCACTATCTTAAAAAAAGACTTTAAAATTATCACTTTTAAATGAATTTGCATTAGTAGCACTAAATTTGTAATAATGAAAGTTGTTTATTAGAATTTAGATTATACGTTTCTTCTTTTATACATCATTTTAAGTCAGTCCCTTGAAAAACGTATAAACGGAATTTTACTGTAAATAAAATAAGAAATAAAAAATTGAGAAGCAATGAAACAGTTAATTATTGAAAGAAAAATTTCAAGCATAAATAGCATATTTGCTCATTGAATTCACTATTTTCCTTACAGGATTTCCTTTATCCGCAATGGTGAAGTTAGGATGACCATTGCCTTCATATTAATTTAGACGCATATTCTGTTTTACTGTGGGTTAAGAAGGAGAGTTTTTCAGAAGCTAACTGTAAGAAATTAAATCCGTTTAATCTATTTTTTAACATGAAATGTTTACTGTAAGTAAAAATAAGAGCCAATTCTGGACATTTCATTCAAATTTCGGACAGATCTGTGACCAAGAGTCGAAAATGGGAGCGTTTGTTTCCTTAACAAAGCTTACAAGTGAAACTACCTGTCTGAATCAGATTTTTTGAAACAGCGGTTGATTTCAAGATATGCACAGAACTATAATAATAATAAAAAAAGCCAAGGCGGAGAATTATAATTTTGTACTAGTGTAGAGGGACGAGACTCATGTTTATGTGGAATGCCGCTGTTTAAGAATCAATTCAATTTCAGGAACCATTTTTATTAGATGGCTAAGTTCCACGACACTGCATTAAAAGGTACAAGACGCAAGACAGAGAACAACAACACAAGACAAGAACACTGAAGAAGAAGAGAGAGAGGCATCATGGGAAAAAGGATGGCTCCAGTAGCGCCACCTACCGTAGAAAGGAGAAGGCAGTGAATTGTAACCGCTACATCAGGAAAAAATTTCATAAAAAGTATAACCTAGAATTACGTTTGCATAGAGCAGCAAACAAAATAGCAACAATTCGTATAGGGGACCAGCGGGAGTGGTCTCCCTAAACTTTCTCGTGTGCTTCTCAAAAATTTGTCATTTCCCCTCCCCCTGCGTGAATAAAAAAATCGAACCTACTGTAACCCAGAATACAATGACTATCAGAAGGTTTTTCATTGTAGATTATAGTGATTGTAAAATATTTAGGTGAAGAATCATCCAAGACCATATGGCGCAGCATAATCAAAAATGGTTTTTGCGCCAGTAAATTCCATCAAACCAAACCGAAAAATCATATTCAAAGAGATGCATATGTATAAAACTTTGCAATATTTATTTTCTATCACACTCTAGCAATCTCCGCTAATGCGAGGGCGTGCGCCAGCGAAAAGAAAACAGAAGAAAATGACCTCGTTCGCTATCGCTGAATAACTTGAGCATGCGCAGAGATTGCTTCCAGTACGCAAGTAAAAAAATTGAATATGCAATTTGAACGCCTTTTTTTAACCGATTGAAGCGAAATTTGGGCACAGATCTATAATTAATGTTAGCAACCGTCATACCAATTTTTATTTATCTGAGCAAAAGGGTTTAGGAGATATAATTTTTGCAAGTATGCGATTAAACAGTCCGACAGGCAGTCAACCCTTTGACGGATTTGGCCTAAAATTTTATACGGATCTACATTCAAGATGATGAAAATGTGTACCAAATTTTATCCATCTAGCTATTCATGTTTTTGTTTTATAGTGTTCACATGACCGCGGTCAGACAGACAGACTTTCGTCGATTCATTTTGTCCAAAATTTGATAAAAACCTACAAATTATATGTCCAGATCACATACCAAATTTCATCCTCGTAGCTCTAATTGTTTTCGAGTTATCGTGTTCACAGACAGACAGACATAATTCAAACATTGTGTTTTTAGAACTCAGGGAGGTCTAAAACGTGGAGATTTGTCAAAATCTCAAGTTCGAATTTTTTGACGATTACAATACTTTCTCTTTGTATACGATAATTCACGAACTTGAATAGCTAGATAGATAAAATTTGGTACACAGTTTTATCATCAGGAATGTAGGTCCGTATAAATGTTCGGGACAAATCCGTCAAAGGGTTGACTGTCTGTCGGCCTGTATAATCGCATACTTGTAAAAAATTATATCTCATAAGCCCTTTGACTTACATCAATAACACTTGGTATCAGGGATGCTAACATTAATTATAGATCTTTGCCCAATTTTCATCATAATCGCTTAAAAAAGAGGTGTTCAAATTGCATATTCATTTTTTTTAACTTTTGGAACGAATCCGTTATCTCCACGCTCATGCGTATTGGAAGCAATCTCTGTTCATGATATTCAGTGGCTGCATGATGAAAGGCTTATGCTTAATGAACTCCTGCTTGTCGTTTTTTTTCCCTCCTTTCCCCTCGTTTTGGCGAATTCTCATCTTGCTCGGATTATTTTATTTCCGTTTGTTTTGTTGCTTTCACGTTTCCTGGAGAAACTTGGTGCGTTCTGGGAATAGAGCAGATTTTTTATCCGAGCGAGGATGCGAAGAACTGATAGGCTATACGAGAGTTTTTGAGAAATGAGTATACGAGAAAGTTTGGGGGAGGCCACTCCCCCTGTTTTTATTTTGAATTTCATGCTTCCAAAAATTTGTCGGTGAATCTTTTCTATTGGGTCGTTGAGTTCCATGTATATCTGTCTTACGTGTAAGAAAATAATCAGCTGATTATGGAGAAGAATAAAAGTTGTCGACAGTGACACTATAATACTTTTTATTAAATAAACCATCCATCAAGTCCAAAATAGTTTAAGTTGATACTGGATAATTGTTATACTTATCCATAAATGATGTACCAAAATTTCTTACCAATGTAAAGTAAAAAATTCGAAATATAATCTGATTCACACAAAACGTATGGTTTTACGCCAACGCAGAACTTTTTCATTGGGATGTACTGCTTCCACTGAGTCTTCCTTTGAATAATAAGCTTTCTTTGAATAATAAGCTTTCCTTTGAATAATGAGCTTTCCTTTGAACAATGAGCTTTCCTTTGAATGATAAGCTTTACGTTCAGTTTTTCCGTTGAATAATATGCTCTCCTTTGAATAATAAGCTCTCCTTTGAATGATAAGCTTTCCTTTGAATAATAAGCTTTCGTTTACCCTAATATTTTTCTCTGGAACTGACACTGTTCCGAATTTTATACGTAAATATTCAACAACTTTGTATAATTTACGTAACTTTGGACAAGGAGGTATATCTGGATTGAAATTGTCAGAAAACTGCCAATATTTCCGAAATATAGCTTTTGGAAAATTGGAACGTGAATTGTTTCTCTTTTTTCACCAGTACGATTCTTCAGGCGAGGTTTCCATTTTTTCACTCCACTCTAATACACACCTTTTGTTATGAAAGTAGATCAATCAAATAACGTTGCTCTCGCGATTTTTCGTTTAATTTTCACAAATTTTTTAATGATTCTAATGAGAGTGAAAACTAATTCAAAGTCACTGAGTTCCATTCCTACCGCATGCAGAGGACTTAGGAGGAAAAGCCCTCTATGAGATGTTTTTCTGGTCAGGCGCACAAACACCAAAAAGAAGAGAACGGTACTTCGGGTAATGGCAATGAATCCTATAATTTGGAGGTACTTCTGTTGTTGCTGTAACAATGAAGGAGTGGGAAAAATAGAATTCCAAGGGTTGCCAGCCTCGTGACAGGTGGTTCAAAGTATTATTATTACAAATAACACTTTATAATAATAAAGTGCCTATGACGATTGTCGGAAAGTGCTTGCCGACGCATTTACAAGGTCATTTTTATGAAAAATCATGGAATTTGTTCCCATCGTTACTCCATTACTTAATAAGTCCATCTTAATAATCCCATCGTAAGTTCCATTACTTAATAATGGAACTTATTTTTTCTGTCTATTTATTATTATTTATTATTTTTTTCTCTCTAAGTAACTTCGCGTGTGATAAAAGATATCTCTCGATAACGATCTTTTGCAAGCCTTCGTTCTGCGAAAATAGGCTCTGATCTCAACTTTGACACCCTGTCTTTGGGGCCGGAGGGTTCCAGGTTCGAAACCCAATTCCACTGAAGATCCACCGTGTATGGGGCCTGTTGCACGTTAAATCATAGGTGGTGGTCAAACGTCCTCCCTTTGGTGTGTAGTGGAAGTCTGGAGAGGGGGTGCCAGCTCAGGTGTCGTTCTCGTCATCTGACCGCGGTTCAAAATTACGAGGTCCGTCCCAAAATAGCCCTCGTGTTGCTTCAAAACGGGACGTTAATATAACTAAAACTTGACAGCTTTACTAAAAATTTCATTCATTAAAAAATGAAAATCACTGTTCGTTTTTCTAGTGTATTAAAAATCGACAAAATTAAGCATTGAGAATACAAACACTGCATCTTTCTAATAAGAAATGGTGATAAATTTTTTTTTAAAGTTTAGCCTAAAAAACACAAACGAAAAATGTCTACATAAAATTCAATCTCGTGTTATCAAAAGTGAAATTCCAGGATTTGGGTCTGGGGGGGGGGGGCTGAGGATAAAAAATTTGTAATGTCATGACGAATGTGAACCTATGGCTTAAGTAAACCAAAGATTTAACTTTACCATCTTACTTATCTACATAAGAATCATAAAGAATACTACAGTACTTTCGATAATTTAATGAAAAACACAACGAAGTAACTAGTAAAACACGTTCTTGACCGCGTCTACCTACAAATACAGTGGAATGACTACAAAAGTGGGGGAACTTGAGTCTGTCAAAAGCCGGAAGAAATAAGTTGTCACTTTTTAAAAGGGAGATTAAGAAAAACATCTGAGTGATTTTAAATAAATAAAGAATTTGGTCTAGCTCGAGGGGTGCGCCATGTAGCCCCCCCCGTTTCTCACTGCGTGTTATCAAACATGTTTGTCTCAAGTTGGTCCCTGCTTACCATTTATGATGTTTAAAGAATCAATAGCAAATTCTAAAGGTTTTGGTGTTCATTTTAGGAACCAAATCACGTACATTTTATAAATTTAAATCTGCAACATCTAGTATCGGCTCGCTTAACAGAGACCGGTTGAGAGAACTGCAATCGACATTCTACTGTATGTCGTAACAACACAGCATAATCGACGCTGCTGTCTACATGATAAGCGCAGTTGAGTGCGTCATGCCATTGATATGTCACATGATTTGACTATTAGTAATTCTTTTATCATTAAGTCATTTTTATCAAAATGCATAAACAAATATTTACTAAATTTTTTTATTGCTCTAAATTTATTCCTGCAACATCTAGTATCGGCTCGCTTAACGGAGACCTCGGTTGATAGAGAACCGAATAATCGACGTTCTACTGTATTTCTCTTAAAACAGCGCGCAGTTTAGGCCGGCCATTGAGATGTACAGATTTGACAGTTAAAATTCTTTATATAAGTCTTTTCATCAAAATGCATAAACAAATATTTACTAAATTCTTTTATTGCTCTAAGTTTTATTCCTGCAACATCTAGTATCGGATCCCTAACAGAGACCGCAGTTGATTGAGAACCGGATAATCGACGTTCTACTGTATCTCTAAAAGCTAACAAGGCACAGGCGCAGTTAGCGCGTCATGCCACTGAAATGTCACATGATTTGACTATAATAATTCTTTTATTATTAAGTCTTTATCAAAATGCATAAACAAATATTTACTAAATTCTTTTATTGCTCTAAGTTTTATTCCTGCAACATCTAGTATCGGCTTGTTTAACAGAGACCTCGGTTGATAGAGAACCGAATAATCGACGTTCTACTGTATCTTCTTAAAAGCACAGCGCGCAGTTTAGCGCGTCATGCCATTGAGATGTCACATGATTTGACAGTTAAAAATTCCTTTAATAATAAGTCATTTTTATCAAAATGCTAATTCTATTATAACTAAATTCTTTTATTGTTCTAAATTTTATTCCTGCAACATCTAGTATCGGCTCGCTTAACGGAGACCTCGGTTGATAAGAGAACCGAATAATCGACGTTCTACTGTATCTTCTTAAAAGCACAGCGCGCAGTTTAGCGCGTCATGCCATTGAGATGTCACATGATTTGACAGTTAAAAATTCCTTTAATAATAAGTCATTTTTATCAAAATGCATAAACAAATATTTACTAAATTCTTTTATTGTTCTAAATTTTCTTAATTTAAAACGCAATATTTTTATATATTCCTTGTAAAAAGAATTCATCGAGTGGGAAAAAATTTCTATGTCGATAATGTATTGTTTGTAAGAATTTCCACGATTGTAACCTTAAACGCAACTTGAAACCTTCAGATTTTCAACGATAGGATTTCTTCCGCGCATGGCACCGAGTGTCGTATCTGGATTTTATCTCTCTGCGATTAGATTACAATTTTTGTTTTCAAAGGTCTCATTCTTATGTCAGAAAATCAGTATATTCATTTATTGTAATTGATGTCTTTGTTGCGTCGGTAGAATCGCAAATATTTTCTTGGTATACGTAAAAGTTCTAAACTTCTGCTTCCTAAATTACTCTTCAGTTAATAATAATAAACTTCGATGGAAAGAAAACGTGCAGGTTTTCTTCAGAACATTGCGTTTTATTTATTGCATCGCAAGCAATAAAGAGTACAGAACGAAGCGAAGTCCAGCTAATTGAGAATTTTAGTTGAAGTTTCAGCTCAGCTGTAATTACTTAGATTACATCCTACCGTGAACGTTTTCTTAATGTGAATCGATGTTTAAGCTTACCGATATTTTGCTTGTTTTTGCTGAACTAAAAATAACTGCTTTGCACTAGCAATTCTAGTTTTTTTTAAACCTGTTTCTGTTCCGTGATATAATTTGTTACAAATTTCAAACAATTTTATTGAAACGTGTGGTATTTAAATGCAGTTATTCAATACACCTTATAGATTTTGAGTTCATTAATGCAGATGGTAACTCAAACAAGCTTATTGAAACGTGTGGTATTTAAACGCAGTTATTCAATACACCTTATAGATTTTGAGTTCATTAATGCAGATGGTAACTCAAACTGTGTAGTTGGCTACGCAAAACGCAGCCAACTACTCTCCGTTGTACAGCAGTACAGTTGACTGCTTGTAATGCATCACTAAATTTTGAAATATATTTATATATACAGCTTTATATAGATTTTTGTTCTGAACTATTTTGCAACAATAGCTATATCTCGAAATGTGTATTTTGGAGAAACTTCTCGATTTTTAATTCCGACAAGCTGAATATATTGTTTAGGGGCCGTTAAAATATTACGTAAGCATGTTTTTGGTATTTTTTGACCCCCCCTCCCCCCTTGTCAGCAAAAATAAGCAAATCGCAATCCCCCCTCTTATAATTACGTAAGCATCCTGCAAACCCCCCCCCGTTCTTTTTTTTTTACAAAACGTATAACAGTAATAATCTAATTTAAAAAATTTTAGGACTTAATTCAAATAAATAAACTCTAACTCGGCTTAAAATGAAAAAAAATAAAAGTTTAATTTACTTACAATTTCAAGTTTAAGCTTACAAAAATCAAGTTTAATTTTCTTTTGCCAAATTTAACTTTATTTTCAAATTTAATTTTTTTAAATTAAATTATTTGTGCAAGTTACAAGAGATTTTCGGAAATAAAGTGATTTTAATGTCTTACGTAAGCATCACTCATACTCCCCCTCCCCCCTTGTCAGCAAAAATAAGCAAATCGCAAACCCCCTCCCCCCCTTGGGTGCTTACGTAATATTTGAACGGCCCCTTAGCAACGGATTCGGAAACCCTCCGCGCTTTTGCGCATGCGCCGGGCGGAGTTATTTTCATCAAAATAGGGGGAAGTGAAGAATGGCAGGGGAGATGTTTACATTTTACTCAGCGTGATCTAACAAAGAACTCCGGAAATGCGCTCATATGACTCATTGCCTGACACCCCTTTCCGGTGTAAAATCGTCCAAAAGTGCTAGTCTCGGGATCCGTTGCTAAACAGTATGTGTGTTGGCGCTCTACAGGGCAGACCGCTAGGCCTAGAACTACGAAATCTGGCACAAACAAACTTTAGAAGGTGAGAGCGTGCACCTCGGAGCCGTTTTTTATTTTTATTTTATTAAAATTTTGGTGTGGTCCGTTGATAACTTCCGAAAATATTATAGCACAAAAATGATTTTTTTTTTTTTGCGAAATATTTTTTCTCTAATTTTAATAAATTTTTAAAAATATTTTTAGGCGTAGTTTAAAATAATACTTTTCATTGTTGCAATGAAATTCAAAACCATTTTCATTGTTAAAACAAATACTTATTTTCGTGTTTCTGTTCTATTATTGAAAGAAAAGGCAATATCCTAATGGGTTTTCTTTCCCTTTTTCTTATTTCAGCAGTTTTTCCGGCATATCTGTAAATGATGTCCTCTATGATAGCAAATATTATATTAGGAAATGCATCCATTAAACTGAATGATTATGGTTGCTATGTTTAAATTCTTTTTATCAGCAAATATGCCTCTTCGTTTTAATGTTGAAATCAAATGCAAATTTTGCATGAAGAATGTGAAAGTTAATTTTGCACAGACAACTTACAATTAGATGTTACATGGGACGGACAGTTTTTTGACTCCTTTAGGGATGGTCATACAGACAATAAGCAGAACATGTGCAAAGATACTAAAAAACTCGGGTTAAATGCCTATCCAGTAGCGGCTCGTCAGCTCAGAAACAAGCAATGCTGCATAAGTTGTATTGATCTAAGTTGTAGGAAATTTTATGCTGATTATTTTGTTATATAATGATGATACACTAAAAATTGATAATTTTTGAGTTATAAGCAAAAAACTGGGAAAATATTTTTTATATTTTTTGGCTATAACTAAAATTCGAACAAAAATATTTGGTGGCAAACCTCAGATTCGTAATCAGCACCCCAAAAAAGATAAAGGAGCAAAAAATAACAACTCCTCCAGAATTTGAGTTAAAAAACTACCAAACTACAGAGAGAAAGCGAAAAAAAGGCCAAATGAGAAAGTCGCGCCAAGCGTGAGCTGCTCCGGAGTGCAGCCCATGGGGTTCTAATTTCAATGGGAGAAAGGGTTGCTTTTTTCTCCCGATTGAGAGCTCCGCGTTGCTCAATGCGGGAAATTTCGATTCTAGGAGGGGCAAAATTCTCTGCAGCTCTGACCTATTTCTCTTTTAATTCTTGATTTATTTTACGTTTTTTATTACTTTTTTGCCGGTTTCTATTATCATTGAACTCTTAAAGTGGAAAAGTAAGCCAATTAGAATAGATTCGAAAAGACGAATTTTAAAATAACTTCAGGGGGGCGCTGCAGCTCTGCAACCCTAATGGACGAGCCGCCACTGTGACTATCATAATCTGAAGTTTAAAATTACTTTGTTAATGGAACCATCAATATCAAATTTTGTATAAGGGATTCAATTGTAATTATGTCAACGGCGAACAAGATGGTCGCCAAAGGCGGCTAGTTTAACATAAAGAAAAGGTCCTACATTTTCCACTGAATGGGGCACATCATTGAATAGGCACACATTCTCATAATATTCATACGATTCAAATAATAAATTCTGAATACTAACTCAGAAACGCAAGAGTTAAGAAACGCAAGAGTAATTAGGTATGTGGTCTGTACATGAAAATTGAAGATGTGTATCAAATTTTGAACAAAATTCTATCAACGATTAACGGTTATGCAAATACAGAAGACTCAATCCTCTTCACTTTGCTGTGAAGATACACAAAAGAAGCGCCATATTTACAATTATTTTTAAAAAAATGACGGGAAGCTGTCTTTTCAAACAACCACTGATGTTAAAGGCGTAGGACTACTTTACTCGCGTGTCTCTTTTCTGATTTCCATTTTTTTTGTAGCTTCTGTTGTTACCCTTTATCTTTAAAATAAGACATTAGTTATGTTTTCGACATATGTAGTTACCGAGATATAGAGGATCTCCCATACCAAGTTTTGTGGCGTTTTGGCGTGTGAATCAATTTCCTTCCTGAGACCCCCCCCCCAATGGGAGGAACGTATTCCTACGTTAAAACACGCGCGTTGCCATTCACTTCGAATGAAAATAGTGTTTACATTTCATTTATTTATCTGCACATCACTGTTTCTCCAAGTCAAAATATTGAATACATTTATTTGTATTTGTTCTCAGCGGTAATTAAAAGTTAATGTGAAATATTATTGTTCGAAAAATATCTCGGTTATAAAACTGGCATCATTGATTAAATAATTTTTTTTAAATTTTAAGTTGGCATGAAAATCATTATTCTTAAATCAAATTCTCCGAATTTATCGCCAGAAAATATCGTAGTTACAAAATGAAAAACCAGCAGCTATAATCTGTCAATGGTGAAGTTAACTCTGGATTCTTTTATAAGGAAGCTTTGTTGTCAGTGGGAAGTATTTGGTTTCATAAACACCCAGGCAAAATTATTTTTGGCAGCAGCTGTTAAATAACATCTTTTTTAGGCAAGTATATGAGAAAGTCTAGAGGGAAGCACTCCTCACTTTTTGTTCAATAAATTTGCTTTTAATATGCCTTTATTGAACAATTTATTTTTTTTATCTTGACTTGTTTCATGTTTGTGAGGATGGAATTTTATAATCGATTTTCACTCACTTCCTGTTGTGATCGTGGTTTGAAATTTTATACACTTATATATTTTCGATGACAATACGCCGCTTTAGTGATTTTATATTTTAATTATTAGTTAATCATTAATTTAATTAAATTTTGATTCCCTACCAGTGGCGCTGTCTTGTGGTGAGTTGGAGAAACAATAGATTTCAAGATTTAAAAAAGTACAAAATAACTAAAAAAACTCCTGTTCAGTACACTAATAAAAGTGTGTTTTTAAAAGTTGTTTTTAATTAATTCGTTGAACTAAAGCTAAGAATAACATATTGTATAGCAACACTCATTATAACAACTCACTGGCAGTTGCTTATTGCTTTTTCGTAAACAACGTTCTAGCCATCGTTGAATTTCTATTGCAGTAAGAATCGGCTAAAGGATTTTTTCTTATTAAATTTATATTCCTTCGTTATGAACAAGTTCCAAGGGCTCTTTTTGACAGCAATAGACAGCAACATAATTTTTATACGAAAATTTTTGTTCGATATATAGAAATTTTATTCGATTTTTTAAAAAAAAACTGTGTTTCTAGTGAAAATTGGTTTCTGAAAAGAGTTCGATATATAGAAATTTTCGATTTGTGGAAGTTCGATATATAGGGGGTTTGAGTGTTTTTTAAAATATTTACTACTAAATCGTAAATCAAGTGTATTTACTAAAAATAAGGACTACAAAATCGTAAATCAAGTGTATTTACTAAAAATAAGGAC
>BGPR01012676.1:0-16593 GCA_013235015.1 Araneus ventricosus | reverse complement strand
AAATCGTAAATCAAGTGTATTTACTAAAAATAAGGACTACAAAATCGTAAATCAAGTGTATTTACTAAAAATAAGGACCACAAAATCGTAAATCAAGTGTATTTACTAAAAATAAGGATTACAAAATCGTAAATCAAGTGTATTTACTAAAAATTAGGATTACAAAATCGTAAATCAAGTGTAATTTTAATACACTAATAAAAGTGTATTTTTTAAAACTTTTATTGTTATTATCTTCACTCTTTTTCAATTGTCGATGAAATCGATATGAATTTTTCTCAATGTTTCTGCAAGTATACGAATACTTTATTTTTATTTTGAAGGCTAATTATATTTCGTTAAAAATATATTTAAAAAATATTTTTTATAATATGTATACGTTATATATTTAAAGTTAATTATTTGATACTTTATAAATTACCTATATATTACATATGCGTAATTAATGTATATATTAACGTATAATTACTTTTTCGTCAAATTACATAAACTGTCGTTTGCGTTCTTCGTCGCCAATTTGGCAGAAGTTTACATGAGAAATTACAACGATAAATCACTCTCGTTCGTGTTTCCTGATTGCAGTTGGCAGATGTCTGTCGACGTTTTTTTTTTTTTTTGTAAATAATTTGAAATATAACATGTTTTAACTATGTTTTAAATAACAATATAATTAACTAAAAATATCTATTAATATATTATGAATTCTTATTTATTTATATTTTATTTACATGTTTCTGTAAATAAAAGAATATTTTATTTACAGAATAAAATAAGAATTTTTTTTCGTGTATTACTTTTTCGACAAATTACATAAACTGTCGTTTGCGTCGTTGCGGTAAGTGAAACTTTCATCGCCAAGTTGGCAGAAGATTACATGAGAATTACAACGATAAGTCATTCTCGTTCGTGTTTCCTGATTGCAGATGGCACATGTCTGTCGATGTATTTTTATGTAAAGAATCTGAAATATAACAATATATTAAATAACAATATAATTAAATAAAAATATCTATTAATATATTATAAATTATTATTTATTTTGTGTAAATAAAAGAATATTTTATTGATTTTTTTTCGTGCAACACTTTTTCATCAAATTGCATAAACTGTCGTTTGCGTTCTTACCGTAACTGAAACTTTCGTCGCCAAGTTGGCAGATTACATGAGAAATTACAACGATAAGTCACTCTCGTTCGTGTTTCCTGATTGCAGATGGCAGATGTCTGTTGATGTCTTTTTTCCAGTTTTTGGCAGTGCACTCTGAGTTGCTACGCCTGCAGTAGGTAAAAATATCTTCGCACGACACGAAGCATAAAATATAAGTTTCGAAATTTTATTGTGAATGGAAATTTGAAACGTCTGAACAAATTTGAACTCCTTGGGCTAGAATAATTTGGCGCCGCATCAGAGCCGTGATAAGAATTTGAGCTCTTATACTCGTGCTTTTCTATTATTAATAAAATAATCAAAAATTTTATACTCAATATTTATGTGATATATATCATTGTGTGTAGAAAAAGATACTCACATCAGAATAATTTTAAAAGTTATATGCACTCATAATGTAAACGATATTATGGATTTTAAAATATCACATTCTCTATATTACTTTATAGTGTGATTAAAGTGTGACAAATTACCGTCAGTTTTGAATCGCTAATAACTACGAGACTAATAATGCGAAAAGAATGGTTGACCCCACAACGGATAGATCATATCTGTAAGAATTTGTCGCATAGTATTTGTTTTGTCTGTGACGTCATCGTACCAGTGTAGGCGCATGCGCGTGATTGTTATGAGTTAGCTTTATGTAAGATTATAAATAAGTGTAGCTAGGAGGTTGATTCTGGTGTCATTTTAAAGAGCTTGAGGAGTTTTACTAGGACCCAAAGTGAGAGAATAAAAATATTTATCAGAATATAAGTAAAAATTGATATTAAAATGAAAATTTCAGACTCCGCATGTTTTTTGATAATAACATGCAGAGTTTTCTTTCGAATTGTACGAAACTTACAGAATACTTGACAGTACGTAAAAGAAACATTGTATTCAAATTTGAATTCAAAAATTTGGATATTACGGGAAATATGAGCGTTTGTAGTAAATAACGTTTTACTGAGCATAGGCGAAATGTAGTTCTGTATACTGTCAACAGATGGCGCTATCAAAAGCTACTCTAAATGAAACACGTGAAAGGCGCCGTAGATTTTTCGTGAAGACGTCGGGATAAAACCGTAAAACAAGTGTTTTGTATTAATATGTAATGTAATTATCAATCTCTTTAATACAATATTTACACAGAGTAGTATAATAGTTACAGAATAGATAAATGACAAGTTTATCGTATGTAGCAAGGGTCTGTGGTAGCTTGTGATTTACCTGTTCTGTAACCATTATACTACTCTGTGTAAATATTGTATTACAGAGAATGATAATTAAATTACATATTAATACGAAACACTTGTTTCATGAATTTATCCCGACGTTTTCACGAAAAATCTACGGCACGGACTCGATCTGCGCCTTTCTTACGTTCTTTTTTTTGTATTGACCGAATTGGATAGGCATTTTTTCTAGTCCATCTATTAATGGCAATTTTACTTAATTTTTAACCAGATTGAAACGAATTTTGAAATAAATGTTTTTTGAATTAGGGGATAACAGTCTTTTCTGTTAAAAATCCCTAAACCTCGTATCTCTCAGAGATACAATTCAAGAATACTACTATGATGTTAGGTATCAGCATGTAAGTACCAACTTGGTTGTCGATAGTGTAGGTTATTTTCATTACACGCATAATTTAGGATTTTCTTCACTGATTGCCTCTGTAGGAATAATTTTTGAACCTTCTGATATACGCGTTTATGTAATAATACAACAGATGTCTGTCTAGTTGCAGGCTCTAATCATATTTTTACGTTTAAAATATTTAAAATTATAATTAAATTATTTTTTGGTTTAAGATTGAAATAAAATCAATATAGTAAATTTTCAGGCGCTCTTTGATAAATTGCACGCACCCATGGATTCACCCAGTGATTTCAAGTTTTGTTCCTTATGTTTACTTTCTCGTATACGAAGTATACAAAGAGAAAGTATTGTAATCGTCAAAAAATTCGAAATCGAGATTTTGACGAATCTCCACGTTTCAGACCTCCCCGAGTCCGAAAAACACAATTTTGTAATTATGTCTGTCTGTGAACACGGTAACTCAAAAACTATTAGAGCTACGGGAATGAAATTTGGTATGTGGTCTTTCAACATAATTTGTAGGTTTCTATCAAATTTTGGACAAAATCCGTCAACGGGAAGTCTGTCTGTCTGTATGTTCGCGGTCATGTGAACGCTATAACTCAAAAACTTGAAAAGCTAGATGGATAAAATTTTATACAGAGTTTTATCGTCATGAATGTAGGTTCGTATAAAATTTTGGGCCAAATCCGTCAAAAGGTTGACTGTCTGTCCGTCTGTATAATTTACTATTGAAACCAATCCGTTAGCTCCACGTGCATGCGTACTGGAAGCAATCTTCTGTGCACGATATTTATTGACTCCTGCTTGGCGCTTTTCTTTTTCATCCGATTCTACATGCGCATGCGTACTGGTAGCAATCTGTACACGCGGGAGGATTATGCGACTTTGTCCTTGAGCCAGCAAGAGAAGAAATCGGTACGCATTTAAATCGGAACGCATCTGTGAATTTGATTCTTTACCTAAATATTTTCTGATAGTCATTGGATCCTGGGTTACAATAGGTTCGAATTTTTTTATCCACGCGGGGGTAGGGGAAATAGCACCTTTTTCGAGAAGTATACGAGAAAGTTTAGAGGAGACCACCCCCGTTGGTTTTAATACTACCCCGTAAGTCACTAAGTCAGTGACGTCACATGAAAAAGAGCGGGAGAGTGTGGTAAAAAGAATACTAATAATTTGGAAACACCGAAAATTTGTTAACAGAAAAACTCGACAGTTGACCTTCTCACTTTCTCGTATATGAAGTACACAAAGAGAAAGTATTGCGATCGTCAAAAAATTCGAACTCGAGATTTCGACGAATCTCCACGTTTTAGACCTCCCAGAGTCCGAAAAACACAATTTTGGAATTATGTCTGTCTTTGAACACGATAACTCGAAAACTATGAAAGCTACGGGGATGAAATTTGGTATGTGATATTGACACATAATTTGTAGGTTTCTATCAAAATTTGGACAAAATCCCTCTAAGGGAAGTCCGTCTGTCCGCGTTCATGTGAACACTATAATTCAAAAATTTGAATAGCTAGATGGATAAAATTTGGTACACAGTTTTATCATCAGGATTGTAGGTCCGTATCAAATTTTGGGCCAAATCCGTCAAAGGGTTGACTGTCTGTCAGTCTGAATAATCGCATACTTCTAAACATTATAACTCGTAAACCCTACGGCTTTGAAAAATAGAAATTGCTATGAGGCCTGCTAACATTAACTGTAGATCCATACCCAATTTTCGTTTCAATCGGTCGGAAAAAAGTTGTTCAAATCGCCTATTTGTCTTTTCTCATCACACAATGACGCGAGGCCGTTATTGCGTAATAGCGGGATTCACTTGCGCTAATCCTTTCCGCTTCTACCCACGCCTTTCGCCTCCAAGCTTCCGATTCCCAAGATTGTTTCCTCCACTGAATTAGGGACGCTTGTTCGTTTTAATGCCTTTCAGTTTATTTTTTCTCCACATGTGCTAGGAATATACTAAAAAGTTTACGGAGACCACTCTCGCTGGTTTGTTCTATTCTCACTTTTAAAATCCTCTAAAAAATCTTACTTTTCTTTTTCGTTTTACAGTTTTTACTTCTGCAAGAGAATATTTTTGATTGTCTGTTCTCTCTTTTATGATGTGAAAAATAAGTTTATAAAAATAAACGCGTGGTTATTTAAAAAGCCTTCATGAGTCAATGTCTGACCCGCGGGTCGTAGGTTTGTCACCACTAGGCTACAGTGCAATTAGCCCATTGGATGAGACGGCAGTACGCTAGCAGTACGAGCACGCCGTTGCCCATGGCATAATGACTTCAACAAAATAAAAAAAGCCCAAAGTTTTGAAAACGAATCAAAATATATATATATTATTGATTTCGCCCTCGATTTTTAGTGAAAGTACACGCAGGAACTTGAGCGAGATGAATAACGTGTTCTTTTACCTGAAGATATCAGCATATATGCGAGAATAAATCAAATGATTCTTGGATCAGTAAAATGATGTAATTAAGATTAGCTGACGCAATAAAATGATCGAGAGTATGGCGTGACTTTCGCTTGCTACCGCCAGCCAATCGGATACTAGAAATGCATTCTGGGAACTGAGAGTAACCTTGGGTCGGTCGAAAGCTTCGTCGATTCGGATATGCGAGAGAGAAAGTTTTGAATTGAACAATAAAAAAATTCATAGAAAATCGGAGAAAAAAGATATTTTAACTATTCTTGCTTTAAAACGGGGATAAATATTCTGGTTTATACCTATAACAAATTGGAAATGATAACGTTATTAGAACGACGGATGCAAGAAAATAAGAATTGAAAGTTAAAAATAGAAAGGAAAAGTGACTATTATTTAAAAATTTCTCAAAATTCGGTAAATTATGTTGGAAATTCAAAATAAACTTCAGTAGAACGAAAATTGTTTGTTCTATCCGATGGTGCATTGATTGTTTTTCAACGATCATTAGAAAAGATACTACAGCCGTAAACGTGCCAAAGATGACCCAAAACAACACAAAACATTACATAAAAAATTTACTAGATTAAATTTTAATATTCTGGCTTCGAGGTGCATTGAGTCGCCATTACGACTACCTGTCTGCCAAATTTCATGGCTGTAAGTGAGATAGATTCGTCTGGACATCGAACATACACACACACACACACACTCAAACATTGCCTTTTATAAGTATAGATGACCAACAAGAGCATTTTTCTTTTATTTCAATAAAAACAATAGCGCGAAAGGTAATGCAAGAATCCAAGAATTTTTCTTTTACCATAAGAGAAAAGTAGTTATAAGTGTCCTTTTTTATTTTAAAAAATATTTGCATAGATCAGAGATTCCCAACCTGTGGTACGCGTACCCCCAGCAGAAAACACAATTCATTAGGGATTGACATGAAAAAAAAATGAGGCGACGTTGTTTTTTCAAACAGCCGCTGATGTTATAGGCGTAGAACTACTTGACTCGCGTGAATCTTTTGTTTCTCGTTCAAGTTTAAGTAAGTTTTATTGTAACTTCTGTTGGTACTCTTTATCTCTAAAATAAAACATTGGTTATGTTTTTAACATATGTAGTTATCGAGATATAGAGGATCTCCCATACCGAGTTTTCTGGCGTTTTGGCGTGTGAATCAAATTTCTTCCTGAGGCCCCAATGGGAGGAACGTAGACCTACTCGCGTTGCCATTAACTTTGAAACAAAATAGTGTTTACATTTTTTTTTATTATTTCATTTATTTATCTGCACACCGCTGTTTCGCCAATTCAAAATATTGAATGCATTTATTTGTGTTTTTTCTCAGCAGTAATTAAAAGCGAATTTGAAATATTATTGTTGGAAAAATATCTCGGTTATAAAACTGGCATCATTGAATACATATTTTTTTGAATTTTAAGTTGGCATGAAAATCATTATTCTTAAATAAAATTCTACAGTTCCGATTTTCAATTTTTTTTTGCAATTTCTGTTGTTACCCTTTATCTCTAAAGTAAGACGTTAGTTATGTTTTTAATATATTTAATTACAGAGATATAGAGGATCTCCCATACAACGTTTTTTGTGGTGTTTCGGAGTGTGAATCAAATTTTTTCCTGAGACCCCAATGGGAGGAACGTAATCCTGCGTTAAAAGAAAGTCATAGAATTTCAGTTCCTCAAGTTATCACTGTCAAAACAATAAAATATTTAATACCGTTCACGTACGCAGAACCCACTCGTCTTATGTGTACATTAATGACAAATATCAAAGTACGCTTGACGCAACTGCTGAAAAGAGGCTATTTATCTGTCATAACTGTCTTCATTTGAATTTAATTTTATAAAGCTCAACTCCATGAAACAAGCTCATGGATCAGAGTTGCCAGTAACAAAATAATACCAAACCTTCTTAAAAATAAGGCGAAAACGGCCAAATTTGACAAATTGACTGAAAACGTCATTTGCTATTAGAAAAAGGACTATCTTTAATGAAAACAAATTCCACTTGATAGGGATATGTACAATGCTATATTATTAAACTAAAATTTAAGTGAAAAAAATTTAAAACATCTTTGTTCTATTCAGGAGCTATTTCGTTTGACAGCTCATTTGAAATGTGTACTATCAAAAATTTATTAAAAAGCAATAGAATAAATAATTAAAAATTATTCTAAAAGTCATTAACGAAAATGAAGCCAAAAAAGGCCAAAAATGAATTTAAAGCCAAATGAAAAATCCTAAGGCCAAGGGCTTTGAAAAAAGTCCAAATTTCCATAATTTGGCCTTATGAAGGCCAATATGGCAACCCCGTCATGGATCGAATTGAAATTGTCTTCTAGTTGAATAGATGATTTGATTGCCATGTTCAGTAATTGTTATCTTTTATCATAAGTTAATGCGGTATTATTTCAAAGCTGTTCTCATTTGTTGTGGCGTTGAACTAATAAGTACAACAAGCGGGAGTGGTCTCCCCTAAACTTTCTCGTATACTTTCTAAGTGGAGATTCGTCAAAATCTCGAGTTCGAATTTTTTTTGACGATTACAATACTTTCTCTCTGTATACTTCGTATACGAGAAAGTGAAACAAACAAAAAAACCTGAAATCAAGTACTGTTGCCACGTTTCAAAAAATATTACTTTGAAGCAGGTGCGATAAAATAAGCAATGCAATGAATACTAAAGCGAAAATTCTGAAAATTTGGAATTGAATTCCCAAGAAAACAATTTATACTACCACAACCGCAACAATTGCAAAAGAGCGTAAATAAAAGATTTGCTGAAATAATGAAATCGGTTTTAATTTTATTTACAACAATAAAAAAATTGTTACAATTCATGTTTGAAAACATTATTTATTGTTGTAAATAAAATTTGCAACAACGATAAAACTGTGTACCAAATTTTATCCATTTAGCTAATCACGTTTTTGATTTATAGTGTTCACATGACCGCGGACATTCAAACAGACAGACTTCCCTTTGACGGATTTTGTCCAAAATTTGATAGAAACCTACAAATTATGTTTAAAGACCACATACCAATTTTCATCCCCGTAGCTCTAATAGTTTTCGAGTTATCGTGTTCACACACAGACAGACATGATTCCAAAATTGTGTTTTTCGGACTTGGGGAGGTCTAAAACGTGGAGATTCGTCAAAATCTCGAGTTCGAATTTTTTGACGATTACAATACTTTCTCTTTGTATACTTCGTGTACGAGAAAGTAAAAAAGGGAATAAAAAGTAAAATAAAAAATATGTCTTACAAATTGCTGTTGAATTAATTCGAGTCGTTTGACTTAAGTTAACCTAAGTTTTAACATTATTAATAAAAACTTTTTTTTTTGGGGGGGGGGGATATGACAGTAGGGAAGTATTCAAATATAAAAAGACTGATAAAGGGATGCGGAGAAGAAAAAGGTTTTGAATCGTTGGTCTAGATAAATAGCTGAAGAAAATTATTCAAACCGACTTAAATATAATTATTTATTTTAACACTCGCTTTAAGCTTGTCTCGTTCCTAGCTGATAGAAAGCAACTGTTTTTGAAAATATATTTCATGAGATTTTTATGGTGAACAATCATAAACGGTAAAGGAAAAATTTCTTCACCTTAATGAAACTGCACAGCTAGTGAAATAGGTCCATCTTGGACTGATAAACTTTCTCATAAAAAAATCTGGTGTTGATTTTGGAGAGGGGAAGGAGCATGGCACATGTGACGTCAAGCGTATATTTTTCATGTTACAAAACTTTTATAACAATTTTCGGATAAAAAGTATTCAGAACTGAAATTTTGATACGATAACTCGTCGCAGATAGAACGGTAATAAACAAACGTTTTTTTTCCGCAGCGCACTCTGGTTTACTAGCGTCCTTTTAAAATCTATCCTTATCTCTATAAATCTATTATCTCTATAATAAAAAATCCAAGAAACATGCATTTAGATTATAAACGTTACCCTATAAGCAGTGAATAAATTTAAAACTGCGCAATATGTGAAAGAGAGTAATTACTTTCTCGTATACGAAGTATACAAAGAGAAAGTATTGTAATCGTCAAAAATTCGAACTCGAGATTTTGACGAATCTCCACGTTTTAGACCTCCCTGAGTCCGAAAAGCACAATTTTGGAATCATGTCTGTGTGTCTGTCTGTGAACACGATAACTCGAAAACTATTAGAGCTACGGGGATGAAATTTGGTATGTGAACTTGACACATAATTTGTAGGTTTCTATCAAATTTTGGACAAAATCCGTCCACGGGAAGTCTGTCTGTCCGCGGTCATGTGAACACTATAACTCAAAAACTTGAATAGCTAGATGAATAAAATTTGGTACACAGTTTTATCATCATGAATGTAGGTGCATATAAAAGTTTGGGCCAAATCCGTCAAAGGGTTGACTGTCTGTCGGTCTGTATAGTCGCATACTTGTAAAAATTATATCTCCTAAACCCTTTGGCTTAGATGAATAAAAATTGTTATGACGTTTGCTAATATTAATTATAGATCTGTGCTCAAATTTCGTTTCAATCCGTTGGAAAAAAAGTTGTTCAAATTGCATATTTGGTTGAAATTGCACATTGCGACTCTGTGTTGGCGAGCGTTTCGTTTATTTTACTCAAGTTAGTATAGTTGGCTTTTGACCTTGGCGGTCTACGAAATTGTAGCTTCGAAAGCGCTTCGTTTCTTCCCATTTGGTTCTTTTTTCTCCCTTTTGGCGAATTCTGATCCTGCTCGGATTATTTTATTTCCGTTTTGTCGTTTCAACGTGTGCTGTACAAAACTTGTTGCGTTCTGGGAATAGAGCAGATTCGAAATTTTTATCAGAGCGAGTTTGCGGGGAACTGACTTAATTTCGCTTATTTTTTTTATCTCCACTGCGCTAGGGGTTTTAGCTTATTTTTCGTCCCTACATGTGTTATAGGCTTGGGTTGATACACGTTTTTGCCTTATCAGATACATGTTGATACTGATACTCGTTTGTACCCGATACATTTACTTGATACTTTTGTATCTGATACAGCCGGTAACCGATCCATTCCCCTTTGAAACGAAACTTCAATCGAGTACAGATACGAGTCTGTTTTCAAGTTGCAATGGCTTCGCGTCTTCGGAAGAGGCATTTGCTGATGATGTCCAGATGGCTTCTGTTTTGACAGCTATTAGACGGATGGGGGAAAGAGGGAGGAAAGGATTTATTGATAAAGCTAGTAAATAGAAAAGCGATTATTCCGGGGCTCGTATTGATATACCGTTACATTTATTTGGTAGTGGCTGGAAATGAAAGAAGGTCATTTGTTGAGGAGGGGGTAAGCTCCAGTTTCGCTCAAAAACTCACTCCGAGCTGCGTCCTTTTATTTTATTCAGAACCTGATCAATATAATTTCTTCATTTCAGATGTTAGCAACGATTCGTGTTAGAAATGGCGGTTATTTCAAAACACCCTTTTTTGGTTATTTCAACAACTAATTAACCTGGACCAATGTTTAGGGTTGAGATTTTTTTTAAAGCTCTTTCGGTGATTTCCACTAAAGGGGATAACGAAGCTTTCTGTAATATACACGCCTCCCAAAATTTCCTTAGTGGTCTCATCGAAGGGATTTAAATATCCGATATTTCTGACACCTATTAAATTACTGCACCAGAAATAATTCTTGGTGCATTTTTAATGGTGGGATAGGCTGAGACTTCAGCAATTTAATGAAAATGACAGTTGTACTCAAATAACCTGTGGTAGGTTATAGAACTCGGGAGGTTATAGGTCAACCAACTCGAATAAACATCAGCATGTAGGAGGTGTGTATTATTTGTACCGATTGAACTAAAAGTATTACATTTCAACGATCGCCATAAAAACGAAAACTTTCCAATGACCTTTGCTATTTAATACAGTGTTGCTAATATATTATTTAACTACATTAAATAAATTTATTTTAATTGTAAAAATACTAATTCAAATTTTTTCTAAAAACCACCGCCCATTGATTAGTAGTGACCTGATTTCTTTAATTTACCCCATTTCCAAAACTAATTTGGCCGTTTTTTTAATCCGGTTTTTGGGGGTTTAAAAAAAGCGGGTTATAATCAGGACAAAAATTACCGAAAAACTGGCTAATCAAAGAAAAAATAAAACGATTTTTGTTTTTAACCGGTAGGTTTTTCCCATCCCTAAACAACCCCTCCTAAATACAGTATTTAGGAGGAGTTGCTCTAATTTGCGTGCTTTAGTGTATTTTTTGGGAGGGGTTAAAAAATGGAAACAAGAAAGAAATCCGTCTTGGGAAACTTTTTCACTTTAAACGTTGGTCTTATAGTGTGTAGTATTTGCCTCAATAATTTTATTTACAAGTCATAATAGTTTAATTTTATTAACGTTCCGTTTTGAAGCAACACGAGGGCTGTATTGGTACGGACCTCGTAATTTTGAACCTCAGTCAGATGACGAGGACGACACCTGAGCAGGCATCCCCTCTTCAAACTTCCGCACCACACCAACGGGATGACGTTTGGTCCCCTACGTATGATTTTCGTGTAACAGGCCCAACACACGACGGCTCTTCAGTGGAATCGGGTTTCGAACCTGGAACCCTCCGACACTTAAGTCGAGACCTTACCACTAGGCCACCGCGGCCTTTTCACAAGCCATCAGAAACCAACTTAAAAAAAATAATATTTACAAAGAAAGCATCCAACTGTTTTACAATGCCCACCTGGACGTCTGTTCATATGCCATACGTCCTATGGCTAATGAGTTTCCATCTGTTGCAAGCTGTGACGACGATCCTCTGATAGAATATATATATATATATAGTTTTCTAAACTATAAATGTATTTTTTTCTTTTTATATATATCTCTCTACTTTTTCGTAGTTGTACCCATATGTTGTCAAAGTTATTGTTTTTTTAATAAACCTATTTTCATAATATAAAAGAAATTTCGTGCTTTTTATTTAAAATTGGGCGAATTAAAACTCTATCCTACTAACAGATATTAGCTTTAAAGACTAGCATTTCTATCTCTACCCAAATTGCTTGTTATCTATAGCTTTGGTGGTTAATTTTGTACTTTATTTTTTAAAACGTTATTAAAAAGAAAGGACTTTCATAAAGCATAAAATTATGATAACAAGAGTGTAACTTTCATCACTTTTGTTTTTTAAGTATTTTATCGTATAGTTATATTTAGATTAAAAAATATAAATATTTTTTTCTTTAAGTAGATTTTTTTAAATCGTTTTATTCTGAAAATATTCATGTTTAAAGTTTAATTTTTATGTTCAATTAATTTTGCTAACAATAATTCTGTTTGAGTTACTTATTTGCTTCAAATTAAAAAAAAATGTTGAAAGCAAAATATATGTGTTTATTCGTAGAAAGTCCCATCAATCTGGTATACTTAAAAAACATTGCAAGGAAAGGCGAAAAATGCTTTAGAAATTATTTTCTAAAGCAAGCCTAATAGCGTCGTCGCCAAAGCAGAAATAATAGATCTGGGTGACACTGCTTAAAAATCCTCGCCTTTCAATCCACTCTGCCTATAACAACAATTTTTTTCCTTTCCTCTTACCCCCACCCGTCTAGCACTTCAAACTCAAGGCCATATGCACATATCATCATTAGCTGCACCGAAAACGCGAAGCATTCACAACGAGGAACAGATTCAAGCTGATATTTTTTTATCAAGTTCATACAGTATCACTAGACCGAAAACGAACAAGATCGTTATCAATCGAGTTCGAGTAGTGATACCGAGTACCTGATACTTTTGATCTGTATCATTTTCGCGTACCTGATACAAAATATCAAGTTGATACAGTATCACCCAACCCTAATGTGTTAGGAGTATACGAGAAAGTTTAGGGGAGACCACTCCCGCTGGTTTTTTAGTGAGGAACTTAAAAAAAAAAGAGGAAATAATGGCGCGAAAAGATACTGTCTATGTCTTAAGATATGTCTCTAAGATATAAGATATGTAAAAGATATGTCTCCTTTCATCTCTATCTCTTTCCGATTTCAGAAAAAAATATGTTAACCCTTTCGTGTTCATTGGTTTCGCAGTGAAACCACACATTGAGTATTTTTAACTGCTCATGGGCGAACCATAGCGTAATTTTTCTTTCATAACTTAAAAGCCAGATATATAGGGTAACTTATATAAAAATTCCAGTTCATTACCGTTAGTATTCACAAAGATATCGGCATTGCAAGAGCTAAATTGTTTTTGATCTCTAAGAGAAACAAAATGATGAGGGTTCTCGCACAAATTGATATTTTTAAAAATTGAATCTTCGAAAGTAATATTGAATGTTTATGAAGGCTGAATATCCTAAATACTCACGTATATTTATCAATTAAATACATAATTTCAATTGTATTTTGATGATAACTTATTCGGAGGAAAAATAACCTGTTACCGTCCATTGGTTTCACTGTGAAACCACAAATTTTTTGAAAATAAAGAATGCTAATTTTTTTTTTCTTTACATATTTATGATCAGCTACATGTCTAATACTCATTTTTGAAATACATTCAGTAATTTTCAAAACGAAAGATGTAGTGAACTTGAAGGGTTAAAAAAAACTCTTCTAGATAAATTCATCGAGGAAAATGTTTTGCCAAGAAACTAATGACTTTATTCGGAAGAAATCAGTACTTTCTATTCTTGATGAAGATGTATCTCAGTGGTACTCAAAATTAATCGTTTGATGATTTCTATTGACGGAAGTAAAACAAAAAAGAGAGAGAAATTAATTGAAAAAATATAATTTTGGAACTCATGGTATCAGAAGGGCTTATTAATTTCTTTAATTCTGCCACGTGTTACGTCATTTGATATCAAAGTAATATAAGCACTGTATGGTAAATCAATCGTAATGGTTTCAGGTGTGTTCAATTTTTACTGCGGAGATCACTACAGTTTTGCATACATTGTCAGATATTTTAAAGAGAACTAAGGGATGTTACATCATTTACAGTCGGACCTTTATTTAAAGAAGTCGCTAAATCCCGAAAAAAAGTTCGTTATATGGAAAATTCGTTAAATAGAGATCCACCTTTTAAAATACTTTAAACTACACAAAACAGATTTTAAATTCATAAACACTAAATATTATTAAAAAAGTAATTAATCACACCTTTATTTTGTAAATTAATATCGATTTGTTTTATATATTTTACCCATCAAAAAGAAATCTGCAAGGAAAACAAGAATAAAACAAAACATTGTCCGGGAATACACTGTATTTTCAATTAAAAAATAATTTTATATTAAAATTAATGAATTTTAGCATTTCATCATACGAAGGTTTGTTGATTTCTGCATCATGATCATTTCCATCTTCATCATCTTCGTGTTGATCGCAATTCATTGCTGTATTGTTTTTATTTTTCACACTGTCCACTTCAAAACCGCCTCATCCACATCTTCATAGACACATGCTTTTAAACGTTCTGAACAAGATCACGATTTTTTTATTATGGTTGATAAGCCGTTTGGAGGAATATCAAATTTTAAAGCAATATCCTTTTATCCACTTCATGAAGAATTAATTTTTTTTTCTTTGATGCTCAAGCACTTTCTCTTTGATATTTTCCAGCTTCAAGGTCATTGATCACCATAAAATGTGTTAAAAGAAAGAATAAGTTTGAAATGTTTAGAAATATTTTGAGAAATAGGGACAAAAAAAATATTGGATCACAAGAAAAAGTTCGGTAAATAGAGAATGCACTTCGCTATTTGGAGGTTATTTTACGAAGAAATTCGCAAAATGTTCTTGGTTCCAAGAAAAAGTTCGCTAAATAGAGAAATTCGCAAAATGGAGGTTCGTTAAATAGAGGTCCGACTGTACATAGATTCACTAAGCGTTTTGCAATCTTTAAAATCCTTTCATTATCATAGTCATCCAATGATTCTTAAGGTTTTAGAATTTTACTACAAACTTTTATCTTAAGGTTTCACTATTTTATTCTGTTGGATCCCTGCTCATGTGGGAATAGGTGGAAATGAAGAAGCTGACAAGGCTGCCAAATCAGCCTCTAAATTTTTAGACATACCTTTGCCTGCGTGTGATTTGAAAAAACACATCAAGAGCAGTGTTTACACCAATTGGCAAACTGAATGGAATTTTTCGACTCAAAACGAACTGCATAGCACGAAACCTATCGTAGAGCACTGGGCTTCTTTAAAAAATCGGAAAAACGACACAGTCTTAACTCATCTACGAATCGGCCACACAAGATTAACACACAAATACCTCTGACTTGGCGAACAAATGCCTATGTGTCCCCACTGAAATTGTGAGGCAACAGTTACATACATTCTTATTGAATGTCCACATTTTAACGCCCAACGCTTGTTTCACTTCCATTCAACCGCAGTGGCGTTGGAAATGTTACTTTTAAAATACCCACATGTTGGCCTTTTTGCATTTTTAAAGTCCACAGGATTTTATACCCTGTAGAGGGACGAGACTCATGTTCATATGAAATGCCGCTGTTGAAGAATTAATTCAATTTCAGGAACCATTTTTATTAGATGGCTAAGTTCCACGACACAGTACATTAAAAGGTACAAGACGCAAGACAGGTTTGGTTTGGTTTGGTTTGGTGGAGTTTACTGGCGCAAAAACCATTGTTGATTATGCTGCGCCAAACATATGGTCTAGTATAAAATCTTAGTATAGGAGTTTAGTTAAAAGGAGTGTCAATATTTGAAGTCTATAAAAGCTTGCAACAAGGTAAAAATGACCTAAAAACAAGGTAAAAAATTTTTATATCAAAGAGTAAAAACCAATCATTCTTAAAAAAGTAAAAAGTTGTGGATGAGGATCTTTGTGAAGTATGTCTTTAAGAGTGAGACAGAGAACAACAACACAACACAAGTACACAGAAAAGAAGAGAGAAAGGCATCATGGAAAAAACCCGAATGGCTGTAGTAGCGCCACCTACCATAAAAAGGAGAAGGCAATGAATTGTAACCGCTACAACCCTTATTTAAAGTTACTTTTATATTTCTTTGGCATTTTGTATTTCATTATCAGTTTGCCTTGTGAGTACATTGAATCATTTTATCTTGAACATGTTTTAGCAGTCTAAATTACTGTGTCAATCTTTTAAAGGAAAGTAAGGACTTGTTTGGCGCAGTATAGTCAGTATATTGGCTCTTGTGCCAGTAAACCCAAACTAAACCAAATCAGGTGCGTTCACATATCTGTCTCTGTCTACTCTCTAATAAAATATTTTTTGACGAGTCTTTCTCCTCCCGCCCCATACCTACTGCTCTTCCCCTTTTACTCCACTTTCCGGTTAGAGTGGATTTGGCGCGGCAATTAATTAATCTCAAGGTCAAACACTTCATAAAGTTGGTGTCTTT
>BGPR01012675.1:0-44082 GCA_013235015.1 Araneus ventricosus | reverse complement strand
TCCCCTTAATGCAAGAAGCAACTGCACCACGAAGGTCAGAGGTCGATAGGGAAGGTTCTCCACCCTCATATACAGTCAGTGGTCAGCAAACGAACCTTCCAACTTTCTTTCATTACTTTTACTGGGGCCCGCGACAAGAAGAATACCGAGGAAGAATGTAAATGCAGGTGGTTAGGTCTCGATTTCGGCGGGTTTCAGTTTCGAAACCGGATTCCACTGAAGGACCCCTGTGTATGGAGCCTGTTGTGTGTTAAATCATAGGGGTCAAACGTCCGCCCGCTAGTGTGTTGCCGAAGTTTGGAGAGGGGGCGCCGCCTCCGGGGTCGTCCTCGTTATCTGCCCGTGGTTCAAAATGACGAGACCTTCTTCCTGTTACTTTGAAACGGGACGTTATTATAACTAAACTTGTAAATGCACGTTAAATGTTTAATTATTCTTTATTTTAGTCTTTTATATTCATTTTATATTAAATTCCTGTTGTTTCTACTATTAACCCGAGTTTACTCGTGCGTCGAATTATGGCATTTTTACACTTATAGTCTAAAAGTACGTCATTCGTTGACGTTAATATTATTATAACGTCATTTATAGCCTAAAAGTACGAAAAATGAACCTACAAATGAATGAATGAAATGAATCTACAAAAAATGAAAAGTAACTCAATAACATCTCAAATGTTCTATGCACTATTAATTGAATGAACACGACAACATATTCCCAAAACAGTAAGTTACATTTAATTAGAGAGAGAAAATAGATTAGTTGAAGGGTTAAAATGTATTTTGGGTATTATTTTGCAGCGTCTAGGACGAATTAATTGGATTTACATCGAATCGTAAGGAAATAATTGTCTCGGTTTTCGTCGGTCTCGGATTTCGCCGATTGAGTTCGGACGGATTGTCGTCGAAAACCGAGGTATCACTGTATTTTCTCTTTGTGAAAATAAAAGGGCCCAGAACGCTACACCTGGCGAGTGATTGTTGCAAAACCCTGAAGAGGCGGGGCGAATTTTCAAATCCAATTTCTCGGGTCCTCATTTCAAACGTCAACGAAATCCAACATCTCCAACTTCATCCGAGAATTGATATATGGCCAAAAATATCTTCGGGGACGCGTTTCGGAGCAGAGTCTTCAATTACCGCCGCACCATCATTATGATGACCCACTTTGCCCAATAAAGGTTAGGTAATTGCCAAACTTTTCGCCGAAAGCCCTGGCTCAATCAATTCGCACTTGATTTCGCACACCTCTCGAGTCAATCAAACGATAAGACCGGTAATTTGTCCTCGCGCTTCATTTGAATATTTAATGAAACCGGAAAAGGTCGTTTTTAGCCAGAAATGGCGATGATTTGTCGGGATCTTTCCAGTTCTGGAAGAACTCTCAAGAATTTGGAAAGATGAGAGACTATTTATGGGCCGAGGCCTTTCATTTTCTGCCCATTCAGTGATTTATGTAGTTCTGTGAGGGCACAAATGACGAATTAATAATTTCTCACTAATTTTTTATTCCAATCGACTTTTTTTAGAACATTTCATTCTATATTTTATTTTAACACTAGTTTTTGCTGCCGCCATACTCAGAAAAATAATTTTAAAAAAGACAAAACTATAATATAAAATTCTCTGCGATTGACGCTACATTAAATTTAATTAAAACAAAGATAATAATGTATGTAGAGATGGCTTTATAAAATCGTCTGCCGAAAAAAGTAAAAGCGAAAAAATCTTAATATAAATAAAAGTCATTGTGGGTATGTGGTTATGTTCCACATCTCCTCCTAAACCACTGGACCGATTTCAACCAAATTTTGCACACTTATTCTTTAAGACAAGAGAAAGACGCTTATGAAGTTTTCGAAGTCCAAAAGTTAAGTAAATAGTCAGTTCATTAGAAATTAACCGAAACAGTTTTTCCGCAGTAACTTCGAAGCAAATTGCCCGAAAAAAAATATTTTTATATCATCTTAAACTTTAAAATTTTACCTCGCCAATGATACAAATTTTATTTCCGTGCTATAATTCCTTCAACTTCTATTAATTTTTTTTAAATTTAATAAATGATTGATTACTTGCAGATGATTTTGAAATAAAGCATTTTTATAGATACTTCGTTGCTAGGCAACGTTGAGACTTTTTTCTTTTTTTCTGACTAATTTCTTTTTATTTCTGTAAATATTTTATAGAAGAAGTAAATGATCACTGTCAACTTTAAAGGCCTAAAAATTAATTAAAACTTTAGTTAATTAAAAATTAAGCAACATTTTGCGTTTTTCCGTGATGTATTTCAAAAGTGTTATATTACAATAACTATTTTTATACTATATTAAAGTAAGAAAATGGCTTTTCAGAGACACAAATTCAAATTGTTGCTCTCATTTTTGTAAAATTCAATTGTGTATAAAATTCACAATTTGTAGCAATGTTTTTTTTATTGAAAAGCTGTTGTTAGGATATATAAACAAAATTCTGGAAGAATACTAATAAAAAGTTTAAAAGTAGAGGATTCATAACTTAGATCAGGAACAACTATTGATCTGGTTTATTTTAACGCTTTTTATTAATGATAATTTAACTATTTAATTAATTGACCCAAAACATTCGACAAAATCTTTCTTATTCTTCACTATTTATGAACGAAATTTGGAGTAAAAGCGTTTCAGACCATAAAGGAATTTTGTGTATTTTAATTTTTTTTTAAAAAATGGTTTTTTCATAAAAATATTAGACATAAAAGTATTTTAATCCCGAGCAATGCCGGGAATAACAGCTAATAAATTAAATAAAAATGAAGTCTTAATATAAATAAAAGTCATTGTGGGTGTGTATGTATGTTTGTGGGTATGTTCCACACCTCCTCCTAAATCAAAGAAATTTTGCGCACTTGTTTAAGGCAAGAGAAAGATTATTGTTAACTTTTGGAAGTCCAAAAGTTAATTAGAAATTAACAGAAACCGTTTTCCCTCAGTAACTTCCGAGCAATTTGTCACACAAAAATATTTTTACATCATCTTGGAGTTTAAAATTTTATCTTTTCAATTATCCCAATTTTTCTGTAGAATTCTTAGTACAATTTTTAACAATGTTTAATAAATATTTGATTACATGCAGACGATTTTGAAATAACGCAAATTTACAGCTACTCCTTTGCTAGGCAACGGTTAGACTTTGAATTAATTTACCTTTATTTTCTGGAATTTTTTTCTTATTTTTATAAATATTTTTTATAAGAAGAGAAAGATAAATGTAAATTTTAAAAACCTAAAGTTAATTAAAATTTCAGTTAATTAGAAATTAAGCAAGATTTTGGCTTTTTCCGTGATATTTTCTGAAAATATTATCTCAGAAAACCTATTATTACACTATAATAAATTTAAAAAAATTAACTTTTCAGTGACATTAATTTCGTTTCCGTTCAATTCGCTGCCCGCATTTTAATAATTTTTCAAAAATTAAATTGTGTACAAAATTCACAATTTGTAACACTTTTTTATTGGTGAAGAATAAGAATACATACGAAGAACTATTGCTAGAACACAGTAACAAATTTCCGGAAGAAGACTAAAGGAAAAGTTTAAAAGCAGGCGAATCATAATTTACATAGAAACACAACTATTGATCTGGTTTATTTTAACGCTTTTTATTAATGAAAAATTTACTATCTAATTAATTGTCCCAAAACATCCGTTAAAACCTTTCTAATACGGCAAATTTTGTGGAAAAAATTTTCAATATTTATGTAACAAATATTAATAACTTACGGAGAAAATTAGCTATCGGCGGTGTATAAACATCGTCTGGTTCAATTGACATTCTCATTTGAATTAAACAACTCTTTAGACGATAAAAGAATTTGGGGTATTATAATTTTCTCTATATAAAAGTAGTTTTAACATGAAGATTATTAGACATGAAATTATTTTAATCCCGAGAAACGCCGGGCGTAACAGCTAGTATATATAAAATGGCATTTACAAGCTAACTATTGCATGTTCCATTACAGTTCAAAGCATGCAAGATTCACTTTTTATTTTCTGGTGAACGAAGTATGGAAAGTTGGGCCGACCTTTTGAAAAATATCCGCGTTTTTTCTCTCTCTCTCTCTCAGTCCAAAGAAACATGTTTTTGGAATGATATCTATCTTTCTGTTGACATGATAACTTAAATGCGTAAGCTAGATGAATGAAATTTGGCACGTGGTTCTTATATCAAAATAGTAGCTTTCTAATAAATTTCAGATGAAATCTGTTGATAATTCAAAAACACAGCAAGCTAGATGAATGAAATTTGGCACGTGGTCCTTATGCCAAAATAGTAGCTTTCTAATAAATTTCAGATGAAATCTGTTGATAACTCAAAAACACAGCAAGCTAGATGAATGAAAATAGGCACATGGTTTTGTCTCTAAAATTGTAGATATATAAAAAATGTTCAACTAAATCTATTTATTGAGACAAACCATGTGTAATTTTGTGAGGAGTACATGAGCTGAAGGTTCTTAACTTCCGGTGCATTGCTGTTCTTATTCCACTGACCTAACAGTTTTGATCTACTCCTCAATAAAATGCACCTAAAAATTTTTGATTTTTACTTTTCGATACCTGAAAGAGAATTTGAGTTATTATGTCACTTTGTTTAATCCTCATTCATTCAATATTTCATCTTTTAATCTCACATCAGTCATTCACGTGGACATGCATACAAAAAAACAGCTCAAATTTTAAATGCTATTTTATAATATATTTACCTAAGTGAATACATTTATTGGTTGACTGATTATCGGTCTTTATATTCGCGTGTATGTGAATTCAATAACCCATACACGTAACTAGCTACATGAGTGAATTTCGGTATGTGGTTTTGGAATCACAATTGTAAGTTTGTATAAAAATTGTACCCAATCGTTCAAAGGCACGAAGTCGAACTGCATCCTCGATATTCTTTCAGTGTGCTGCAAAAACATAAACTGCGCCATAACCTGTACGTATAAGAGAAAATCAAAAGAACAATGTAGTGTTTGGCTACCGTTGGCGATGGTTGATCGGACGCTTGGCGCAACTCCTTGCTAGTCTAGGGTTGCTTCCTGTAAGCGAGTGAGTTTGAGTGACGACTTCGAGAAGCGAGGTGAGATATTTAGGCCTAGTTGTGATCGTTATGTTTAGAATAACTGACTTTTAAGGTGCAACGTACCGCACTGTATCTTTCATGTGTGTTGCTTGTCGTGTGTGTGTCTAAGTCTGAATAGAATTATTTTTCTAAACTCTGGTGTCTTCATTTCAAAAAAGACAGCAACACGACAACACGCTCTCTTTCGAGAACAAGAGATATTCCCCATTTTAATACTATTGTTGATTCTAAGACAAGCTGTATCCGAATATTCAAAGAGTTCCGAAATCTTTGTTGAGGTTCAGGGCTGTTCGTGTTCTCCCAAATACTTGCTATCAGTATTAACATTATCCTCGTTTTCAGCGAAAAAAGAAACAATTTTTTAACGCGAGATCAACTAGAATAGCAACGTGTCTTTTTTTTCTTTTTAACAGCAATAGAATTAAACGAAATGTCCAATAAATCATTTCTCAAAGTTATTTAACTCTCCATTACTCAAGGAAACCGTTTACAGCGCCTTCTAGTGGCGAAGTCAAAAGTTAGAAGGCTGATCTCGAAAACTATGGGAGATATACTTTTACGAAACATCGATTCATTCATTCATTGAAACGCATTGATCTATGCCGATACAAAAAAAACAATACACATACAGTGATAACTCGGTTTTCGCCGATAATCCTTTCATAAACAATCAACGAAATCCGAAACCGATGGAAACTGAGGCCATTATTTCCATATGAATCCATGTGAAGGCAATTCCTTCCTTGTAGATATTCCAAATTACATACCAGAACGCATTTTGTAGAGAATAAATATAGTGTTTAGTACTAAAAACAATCAGAAATTAATAGAAAATGCATTTAAAACTACTAAACACTCTAGAAGTTTCTGATTACCACCCAACAGAAAAGTTAGATTATAAGAGGTTTAGAAAAGTGGTTTTGTAAAGAACGTCCTCTTTGGCATTTTCTTCCAAAAGAGGTCAGTTTCATCACAGTTGAAGACTTCTTGACTTTGGATGACTTCTTGACTTCAGACTTTGGATCCGGATACCAATTTATCAGTCTAAAACTCGCCCTACGTTCATCTTCGCCGCTCGTTTTCGCAAAATTAGCTGCGAGGTCACATGAACATGCCGACGAAATTCGATGCAAGCCGAGGAAAACCGAGACAAATTTTTCGCGGTTAAAAATCGACGGAAACCGAAACCAACAATAACCGAAGTCAACGAAAACCGAGGTATTACCGTACTTATAAAGTAAAGGTGAAATATACTCTCACGTGAACATGCCGACGAAATCCGATGCAAGCCGAGGAAAACCGAGACAAATTTTTCGCGGTTAAAAATCGACGGAATCCGAAACCAACAATAACCGAAGTCAACGAAAACCGAGGTATTGCTGTACTTATAAAGTAAAGGTGAAATATACTTTTACGAAATATCGAAACGGTGGGTTCTCTTCTTTTGTTTCCAGCCATTGATTGTAATGGAATAGCTCGCATTTATGTCATCAGAAAGGAACGTTTATAAAAAGCGCGCGAAGGCTCGTTCTATGACGAGGAGCCGTTCCATCGATAACTGCCTCGGTAGAATGGCCCAATTTGCCGCAATGATGCCATCAATTCTGATGAAGCTCATTTTCATTTCGGTTCACAGGAGGAATGGTTTTCGAATACAAAAACACGACTCGGGCCTCCAATTCGTCTTTTCTGGCAAAGAGAGACGTTTTTTCGCGCCCCGCGAAAACGACCGTTATGCGCACATAACCGCCGGACATAAATCTCAACTAAATAAACGGAAAAATCTTTTGCTGTAATTTAAGCTGATGCCGAAGAGAAAAAATCGTTCGCTCAAAATGTTATTGCGAGATATAAATTCTGACTATTTTAACCCGACGCAAAATCGTCTGCGATTCTGTCCCGCTGTTCGGAAGGAGGGGGGGGGGAGGCGAAGAGTAATGAGCTGGGGATGCAATTACTTTTTGTGGATTAGCCCGGCACTGCACCCTTGAAGAATTTATCACAGTCATCACGGACTTGTTGGAAAGAGCGGTTTACTTCTTTCGCTTTTTCTATTTTTAGTTTTATTATTATTATTAAAAACGTTTCTGAATTCCCCTTCTCAAAATGGATGGCAGCAATAAAAAAGAAAGAAGAAAGTCCATGAAATTTCAGTAACGCCGAAAAGAGCTTTTCTGAAATTCGAAACAGCATATTCGATGAAGAGTTTTGGCTAGGGATGGGGAAAATCTACCGGTTTTAAACGAAAACCAGTTTTTCGGTTATTTTTTTGTCCCGGTTGCAACAGGTTTTTTTTAAATCCAATAACCGGGTAAAAAAAACCGGATCGAAAGATAGGCTCGAATTTAGGTTCAATTAGACTAAATTTTACCAAGTTATGAAGCTTTCAATTTCATCATCTAAGGCCAATCGACGTCAGCTGCTTCCTCGAGGCGTCTGTTGGTTGGCGGATTGCTGAAAGAGTCTTAATGAACAGATAAATATCGGACAATGGATTGATTTCCTTTACGAACAATACTAATAATAAAAATTTGTCTTCAAACGGCGTTTGTTTTTTTATAAAAAAAAACCGAAATCCGTTTTTTTTTCAAAAACCGGTTATTTTGAACGGTTATAACCGCCAGGTTAAACCGGAGGTGAAAAAACCTGAATTACCGAAAACCGGTTATTTTGAGCGGTTATAACCGCCAGGTTAAACCGGAGATGAAAAAACCTGAATAACCGAAAACCGGTTATTTTGAACGGTTATAACCGCCAGGTGAAACCGGTTGTGAAAAAAACCTGAATAACCAAAAACCGATTATTTTCGCAATAACAGCCATCCCTAGTTTTGGCTTGGAGATTTCGAACGAGAAAGAAATTAAAGATTTTGAAGGCTTCCGATACTGTTGAACGTTTTAAAAATCCGGAAACTTCTTTGATTCTGTAACTTTCTCCTCTGACAAGATTAAAATCTTTAAAGGTTTGCATAATCTAGGCCAGAGGTTCCAAACCTATGGTACGCGTACCCCCAGGGGTACGCGTACCATAGTAATTGGGTGTACGCGAACTCAAAGTCACTAATGGCGGACACAAGAAAACATAAGGGATTAATTACTGTTAGGCACAGGAAGCGAGTTTGCCAATATCACTTGTTAGTCTCGTAGAGTAGGGACAGGCAGCTTGAGTAACACTAGTTATGAAGAGCTGCTGGATAATAAGCTAAAAAGTGTCCTGGCTTTTGCAGTGGATTTTCTATGAGATGGAGCATTTCGTATTGTTTTCAGAAATGACGAATCGTATAAGTTAAAAGAGACATTTATTTAGATGACCACATTTAAGAACATATTTAAAGATTACATTTCCATTTAACAAGGTTGATACTTGTCCTACATCTTAAGGCCGTATCACACTTGCTTATATTTCGTCACCAAGGTAGAGCAAGTATTCGATGGGCGGTTTCTCCTTCAATGTGTCCTTGACTGAAGGGGGTTGGACGCCCCTTCTTTGCGATTTGACAACCCCAAATAAAGGGATGACAGTTGTAATGTGTAATTGCCTTTTAGGCGATGCAAATAGTTTTTTTTGCGTTTATATTTTCGCAAAGAAACAGACCCAAAGAATTGCACATCTCTGTATAAAAAGCTATAATTGACAGAAAAAATTTAAACGAAAACATACATATTTTAATAGATTTTACAATTAATATGAAGTTAATATTAAATTTGCTATTGCCATAATTTCATCATCTATGTTATCATTAATTCTCTCTGTAATTATCAAATGCAATTATTTGCCACTGTTTTGATATTAACCAATAAGATGCATTCCTATACCTTAAACAAACTCTTTTTTAGTAATTTACAATATGATTAGGTCATTTTTCCTTAACATGCGACTTGCAAGAAAATGAAATGCTTGAATATGTATCAAGTACTCGCAAGTGTTGTAATCTTTCATCGTCACACTGTCAGAAATAACTATTAATTCTAAAATTAATTATCTTTAGGGTTTAAGAGGCCCTTAGAGGTAAATTCAGCCCTTTAAAAACAATAAATTTTTATGCAAGTGTATATGTATAGGTCTCCCCTATACATTATGTATAGGGGAGACCAGGGTACAATGGACCACTTTTGTAAATTTTGAATTTTTATTCTCAAAAAACTGTTTTTTTGTTTTTGGCTTGAAAAAAAGTGCATACATATTCTCTACATATTAAGATTTATATTACACTCTAAATTTATTAAATATCTATACTTTTTTTAATATTTATTTTTAAGTAACAAGTGACAAAGTGGAGCATTGTAGGGTAAATAAAATAAATTGAAAAAAATGTGTAAATGTAGTACATTTTTGAATAGCATGAAACGTAGAATGCATCATATTTGTTTATTCATGGCTTCAATGCATACTTATAATGCAAGATTAATGAGTATTAAACTTGGCAAATCACACACCAAAAGATTTCTGTGTCACTGAAACTCTGTGTTTTTTTTTGTGAAAATGTAGTTTCTGGAAGACTCATCATAATATCTTGAACATTTACAAAAGATTGGTTATCTATGGAAATGCTTTTATGGAACAGTACTAGCCTCTTTTTTAATAAATTTTATATCGTTTAAGACTTAATTTATGTATAATAACCAGAGATACAAACTAATAAGTGCATTAATTTGTTCCAAAAATCATACTATTGAATTAAATTTTTGCTTAATATAGCTATAATATAAGAACTAGAAATTTACTGAATGTTTATAAAATATAAACAAGAAAAAATATCAAACAAATAATGTAAAACTTTGACACCAAATTGATTAAAAAGTAAGAAATTTGTTATTCAGTTGTTTTATATGCAATGAAAAACTTGCTTTAAAGAAGGAAAATGTAATAAAATACATACTGAATGAAAATGCTTTATTTTTGCTTAATATTAAGTAAAATGCCTGTTATATATTATGATAATTATGTGGCCAAAACTGGTACAAATTAAGATATATTATTTAAAAATTCGTAACTCAAAATATAATATTTTTCCAGAGAAAGATTTTATTAATTAACAGGCAATAAAAGTTACTAAAGAATAGTGTCAGTACGAATTAAAAAAACTTGAGCTAGTCATCCACTGTGAAAATTCAAATTCTAATTTTCTCTTAATGTGGCAAAAACTGGAGCATCTACCTTATTTCACTGTACCAAATATACTTTCTATCATCCATGTTGATGGCGTGAACACGGTATGAAATGGCTTCTGTGCAACCCGAAAATCGCGCCTAAGTTTTCAGTGACGTCACTGGCGATTCGAACCTGATTGGTTCAGTTATTCACGCCCATGAACTTGGATGGATGTTTTTCGTGCTGCTGGGAAGCTGCCATCTTCGCTTTGCGGGCTAATAAAACCGGTTCAAACGCCCTAGAAGCGGTTTTGCTCTCTCTTGGTGACGAAATATAAGCTAGTGTGCTACGGCTCTTATAGGTACAACAACAGCTTACATGGCACTGAAGTCTCTCCGAGGAGAGAATGCTTAGAGGACCTACAGACCGTACCTTCTTTCTTCAATGACATAGTAGAGACAAGTATATATACTCTGCTAATAATCAGTAGATCTACATATCAGCTGCAGGAATCGAATAGACAACGTCATACGATTCCGATTAAATAGCTGCCAATATGGATGTCAAGTGAAGTGACTAGCTCAAAGAAATGACGTAAAAATCTTAAAGAAAGAATGCTTCGAATCTTAGAGTAAAGGTACGAGAGACAATTTAGAAAAGATGCAAGCTTCTTAGCTAAAAATGCAGAATTTCCTAACAAAAATGTTTTAGAAATTTGTTTCCCAAAGTTCGTGTAAAAAGTGAAAGTTGTGCAAGTCCTAGACCTACCCTCAAAGCAATTAAAAATAAGCAAAAGGAAGTGTAACTTTCAGCTATCCTTATAAGTTAATTTGAAATTATTACAATACTGATTTCATCTGATTTGACGTTGAACTAATACTATTGTAAAAATGGAATAAAACGCAAAATCCAAAACAAGTCCCGCAAATGTTATTAATTCGAGTCATTTGACTCTTAAGCTTGCCCAAGGCCTTAACATTACTGATAAAAACTTCTTTGGATAGACGGGATACGATAGTAAGGGGTACGCGAAAATAAAAAGACTAATCAAGGGGTACACGAAAATAACAAGACTATCAAGGGGTACGCGAAAATAAAAAGACTAATCAAGGGATACGCAAAAATAACAAGACTAATTCAAGGGTACGCGAAAATAACAAGACTAATCAAGGGGTACGCGAAAATAACAAGACTAATCTAGGGGTAAGTTTTGAGAAAGTCTATAGTCTAACGATTAGAACTATCGATACTGTCGATAGTTTCAAAACTATCGAATGAAACAATCGACTGGAACTATCGATAATATCTAAACTATCGACTGGAAGAACACCTGTCGATAGTATCGCCGGGGAGAAAACTATCGATAGTATTGATAGTTTTGAAACTATCGATGTTTAAGGAACACTATCGCGGAAAGTGACGTCATCAGTGGGAGAAAGGGTGATTTATCCGATACGGAATGGTCGCCGATAGGGTGGTGGTAGGCAGTGGCGGCTTGTGTTACGTAATCATGGGGGTGTTGTCCTTCCTGCGCATCTTGAATCCTTCACTGCGCAGTAATGCATATTTGAACCACTTATATTTTTTTGATTTTTTCATTAACTTTAAGTAGTTTTATATTTAATGAATAACTAATAACATCCTTTCTTCAAATAGGTAAGCATTTTAACAAATTAATTTTAATAAAAAATTTAGGCTCGAAATTTGTTTTCCAGTTTCGTTTGCCCTATTCCTTACTACATGTAAAAATTAGCATTAAAATGACATTATAGTACAGAAATAAAATAATTTTCTTATTAATTAACAAAAAAAAACGATATAGTATAACTAATATAAACAGAACATTAAGCGAATACCATTTATTAGTATCATTAAAAATTACTTAAAAATGAAATCCATTCTTATTTTGTTTTCATCGAAAGAACACAAACATTAATCTTGATGCTTGTGCGATGATTAAAAAAAATTTTGTATCAGTTGAAATCAAAACAGCTACATATAATCGTACCCCGATTCATATTGTGTGCGTCAGAAAAAATTTTATTCTTTTTTTAATGTTAGAAAGATGAGTTCAAGCTCTGATGTATTATGTAGTAACGGGAATTGCCTAGAGGAGAAAAAAATGATTAATTTATTCTATTAAAGATGGTATTTTATATATCTAAAGGTGGACTGCGATAATTTAAATTGGGAATATACTTATCAATATTCTTAAATAAATATTAATTTGGGACTTTCGCTTGCACTTTCACTTGCACTTTCGTTTAGAAGTTTTTGTCCTTTTTGTTTTAACTGCTTATCTGTGTTTGTATTTTTTAATTCTGTGCATGCCGCTGAGGAATTTGGATGATGAAAATGCGGGACGAATAGTGTGAAATTCGCAAAAGAGGTTGTTTTGTAGCAAATTTCGAAACAGCCGTTAAACAAACCCAACGTTGAAGAGAATTCATACGTAAAGAGACATTTTGTTTCAGAATATCAGGAAAAAGAATTTCTTAAAGCATTAATGAAAAAAAAAATAATAAATACCAGGAAAAAATTTTAGATTTTTCTTAAAGTTCTGTTAAACAGGGAGCTTCGTAGCGTCTCATGTAGCCTTGAAGAAGAAGATATATTCAGGACGACACTCTTAATTTAAATATTTCTACAGAATAGGTGGCAACAGAGCTCAAAAAGCAAAATGGCGCCTGTAAAATCTTGCATTTCTTTTCGCAATGTGTTTCGATAGTGGTTTTCAAGCGTGTTCATCTTCATTCATAGATAATTAATTCATAGACAATTCACACGTAGAAAACATATTCTTTCAAAAATTCAGGAAAAAAAATTTCTGAAAATAGTATGCGGAAAAAGAATAAAACTGAGGATAAAATTTAAGAATTTTCTTAAAGTTCTCTTAAACAAGAAGCTTCTTAGCTTCGCGTGCAGTCTTGAAGAGCAAGATATATTCAACATGGCATTCTTAATTTAATATTTCTAGAAAATAGTTGGCAACAGAGGGGAAAAGCAAAATGGCGCCATGGCTTCTTTTTGGAACGTTTCTCGATTGCCGCTCTCAAGCTCCGTTCATTTTTTATGAATAACAAACGGAATAGACTCGTAAACAAAACCCCATTTTTATGGAAAAAATATCAACCTGCCCCGCGTTTGCCAAACATTTATTCAAATTTCTGCTTCTCCGAGACAAAACCGGAATAAATTCCGGCACTAAAGTGTTCCCTTATAAAATATGGCGCTCGAAGAAGACTCGCTGGCTTGCGGGCTTCAGACAAAATATCTCATCCATACCTTACGGGATTGAGAAGACCAGAGGAAAAAGTCGCAAAACTCTCAAAAGCTTTGTCTCTAAATCGTCTGCATTTGTTATTGTAATAAAGCTGACATTCTTTTAAAGGAGGAAAAAAAGAAGGAACAAATGATAAAAACGTTAGGCATAGGTATATCAGACGAATGGGGATTTTATATACCATTTTTCCCTTTTCGTTTGCTCTTTGTCTCTTTATTCTTTTTTTTAACCATTATTTTTCACGGTGGAAGCCAGTGTCAGGAAAAAACGCTAACTGGGCTGATATTCTTTCCAGTTGCATTCTCCCATCTTTGGAATAAAGTCTTGTTCGTCTTTTCTGGCTTTTTTTGGGGATCGAACCAGAATCGCGCTGTGATTTAGTGAGGTAATGTCTTTGCTAGAGAACCTGACACGAAATGATGCCTTAACCACAGAAAACTCGTTTACACATAGCTTTTTTACCAGCAGATTGTTTTGTCTCAGTCTTAAAATATGTCTCATGACTTGTCTTGTGCACAACGAAAATATAATTTTTCAGATGGAATTTGAATAATTTTTGAGATTGAATAATTTTAAATTCAAACGAATGAGTAGATGATATTTTCTTTCATGAAGGAATTAGTTTGGTTGAGAGAGAGAGAGAAGCGAGATCTGTTTCAACTCGACCGTTCTTCTGCTTGTCTGTAAACTTGTTTATTGCGCGGTCACGACCAAACGAGTTGTTCAGTTTCTTCGAATTGTGAATGAAAGTTCCTTGAAGTCATTAAAGACGAAATTTTATAGAAGGAATTTATTTTTTTTATTCCGTTTCAAGATGTTTCTCGTTTCATCGGTTTCAGTGTTTGGCGAGTTTAGCACAATTAAAACATTTGAGTCATTTTAGTAAGGGCGAGACATTTAATTGTAATTTTGTGAATACTGATAAATGCGGACAACTGTGCAAATAATTCGCATTCGAAAAAAAACAAAAACAGTGGTTAAACCTTTAAATACTGCGACGAGGTGTAGATCTTAGAGATTTTTTTAAAAATTTTGACGCGAGATCTACTGCGTACACAAAACGACTAGTGGTATTTATATGGAGCCCGAGTGAAAGTGGAACTGTGGTTGTAGCGGAAATATTCCATGGGGTACAGAGTTTTGAGGTTTCTCTGGTAGATGGCTGAGTTGAGTATGTCAGGAGAAACATGGTACGAAACGGTCATTGCGCGAGACGGAGACGACAGGACAAATGATGTCCTGCAGTGGTTTCCTCCAAGGTCGTATAGAGGGTGTGACGAAATTGGTCCCCGCTAAGTTAGATTGTAACGATCTGCTGTAGAAATGAATAATAGAATTTAATAATTAGCTTCCTGTGGGGAATTAAACGCGGGAGTTGTTATTATGCCTATAGATAGCTAGTGACTGCACTTCGCCTTGCTAGTAGGTGATCGACCGGACGAGGGCAATATTTCGAAGACGAGGATATAAAATCTGTGAAAAAAAGCAATACAAGAAGGTAGTTTTTTCCGGAATGGGACAAAGAGGGAATAAAAAATTAACAAAAACTTAATATGTAGTGTGTAGGTGAGGAGGGGACTTCAGCAGTTCTGAAAGTGGCGCAGGATGGCCTCGGTACCGTCCTGGATTCCTCCAATAAAGATTAGGGCACAGGAATCCGGTCTTTGTCGACTTTTACTGCCGGGTATCTAGTTTTTACTTTCTAATATACGACGTATGCAAATACAGCGAAACCTGTAGATAACGATACTGTCTGTTACGATATTCTCTTTGGTCCCGACTGAATGTTCTATTTACTTAACCCTAAAGGACGAACTTGGGTCATTTTATGGCGCCAAGCCCTCGGAAAACTCAGATTCCGAAAAAAACTAACCACCTGTTCTTTCCCTTTTAACCAGTAGCTGAGTTTGTCACCCCCTCTGCCTTTTCTGAGTATTTAGAAAGTATTTCCAGAATTTTTCGAGTCCTAATACACGTTTGGTCAGTTACTGGGGTTGTGGAATGACCCCGCGCGTCTTACCGTTTGTTCTACAGACCAGTTCTTTCACGTGGTTAATACTGCTTTCCTTTCCGAATTGAAGAATTTACCTGTTGCTCACAATGTCGACTTCATACGAAAAGGAAATAGAGCTTTTACGTAAACTTCTTGCTGAAGTTGAAACTGTTGGAGATTCAGACTTTGGCAATGAACCTGAGGATGTTTTAGAAGAGAATTTTTCAGATCATGAACTTTCCAGCGAACATGATACGGAATCGGAAAAGGACGGAGATTCTGGAAATGAAGAAATGAATAACTCGGAATGGTTTACATCAAACGATGGCGCGCAGAGGAGAAAAACAAAATTTAGACAGAATATTCGTAATCGTTGTCATAATATTGTACTGCGCTTAACTAGAACAAAAGGACCTGCTAAACATGTGACAAGCCCTGTGAAGATTTGTGAGTTATTTATCAAAGATAACCTGATACAGTTAAATTGGAGAGTGAACAGATATATTTATCGAGAAATGCGCACCAAACTTTTCACGTGAAAGCGATGCTCGAAAAACGGACCCTCTAGAAATTCGTGCTTTAATAGTGGATAATAATATAGTAGATTTGGTTTGTGTTAAGCGCCGTATTCTTAATGTCTAAAAGTCAACAGCGTTATTTTTCCAACTAAAAATATAATATTTTTTAACAGAGTAGGGCTGAATTACAGTTTGGGGTCATTTTATGACCCCCACGCGTCTTAGCGTTAGCTAAGGAGGGGCGCGTTCTCTCCGGTTAAGGTATTTTCAACCTGCCTACCGCGATACTTACTTTTTAGGTCAGAGGTTCCCAACCTGGGCAGTGGCGGTTTTCCGCACAGGCGTTAGAGGCGGCAGCCTCATGCTTCGAGAATCTAGGGGGCCTCAAAATCTATACAACATACATCGCAGTGCTAAGCCGGCGTCGAATTTACGATATTGCAGCCTTAATTCAATTCACAGAAAAGATTCTCCCTCTTCTCTTTAAAAAAATAAAGGAGTGGAAACAGTGGAACGAAGCCAGGGCCAGAGAAGCATTGGGAGGAAATAAGCCTTGGGGATTTATTGCCATCGAAATTCGACCACCCGCATTTACCGATGTTTCTCCAAAACGTTGAAACCGATCTAGAAACCCTCCGACTATTGGAACAGGATACCTTTTTTGTGCAAAGTCCAGCCGCAAGGACTCGTTTAGATTTTTTTATTGGTATCGAAAGCGACCGGAAAGACTGAAGGGATTGCATCCCTTTGTGGAAAAGGGTGCAGTTCTTTTGAGAGATGTCTATAAGACATGCTTTTTTCGTTCTTTCATTTTACTGTCATAAAGCTGAAAACATGGGAATTCGCCTATCTTTTAAAGAGACGGTTTTATTGTCTGGAACTGTTACTAGAGAGGAAAGGGGAAAGAAATTTTGCCCCTTGAAGAAACCAATTGGCATCATTGAAAAGGCGACACTCACGCTTTTCTTTAAGCGTTTTGGGGGCGTTTATAAAGTCATATTTACAATTAATTTGTAGGTTTCTATCAAATTGCGGACAAAATCCGTCAACGGGAAGTCTGTCTGTTTGTATGACCATGGTCATGCGAACACTATAACTCAAAAACTTGAATAGCTAGATGGATAAAATTTGGTACAAAGTTTTATCGTCATGAATGTAGGTCCGTATAAAATTTTGGGCCAAATCCGTAAAAGGGTTGACAGTCTGTCGGTCCGTATAATTTACTTTTGAAGAGAATCCGTTATCTCCACGCGCATGCGTACTGGTTACTGCTGTTCCCGTAATACGGTCTGTCTTGGCTCACTTCCAAATGCTTCTCGAATAAAAGTGAATTAATTATGGAGTGTTTTCTTTTAATTTTTCTTTCACGCCGAAACATTTTCTCAATAAGAGTTGCATATTTGATTTGCGGTTAGTTTTATTTTATATATTTCGTAATGATTTTTTTTCTGAGTGGATTTTGCATTATTTTTACTCTGACAGAACGAAAGTAGTTGTTTAAAAGTAAAGTTATAAAGTAACAAACCAAAATTAGTGTCAATTGATTCATCAGTTCTGTTCTTCATGCTTTTTTGATTTCTTAAGCACTCTGCCAATGTGCATGATATTTTCAACGACAACTATCGGTAGTAAATTTGTAACAATCAGATCGGAGATATTGCTGGCAAGCTAAAAGGCTGCTTAGATGTGTGCAAATCTTTTAGTAACTTACATCATATAATTGAAATTTGGTATGTGGTCTTCTAATTTATCCACACGGTGGGAGGGGAAACAGCACCTTTTTGGGGAAGTATACGAGAAAGTTTAGGGGAGGCCACTCCCGCTGGTTTTTCGTTCTTCTTAATTCTTTTCTTACCAAAGGTAAAAATGAATACTGTAACCTAAAAGCCCTTTTTAGCGCATTTCGTAATTCGCTAAGTAATTTTAATTCGGACGTTCAAGTCAAAAGATTGATTATATATATATTTTTTAAAGATAAAAGATTTTTGAAGAGAAAAGTAAGAATTTTCAAATTTTTTTTAGTAAGAAAGAAACTTTAAGAAATTAAATATTTTATAATCCATTGGATCTCGAATCTTCTATACTGCTTATGTCAATTCGAATTTCTTTAACATAAAGTTATTGAAATTGATTCAATTACCGAACTTCTACACAAGATTTGTATGCCTTTGTTGTGTGCTATGGCTATTGAATCAGAATATGTTTTACTGCATTTCATTAGGTATCTCTTTAATTTATTTCAAATCATTGTATGCATAGTTTTATTTCTAAATGCATTTAAATCTTGAAGAAGTAAATGACTTCGTAAATTATGTTTTTAAATAAAGTTGATTTTTAAATTATAAAAAAGTTAAAGCACTTGTATACACATTTATAAAATTTGTCTTAATCTAAGTTATGTTTGCTCGCTATTATAACCGGTATTTTATCATTCATTATTATAATAAATACGTTAATTTATATTATATTAATTTTTATTATAAATATAATAAATCATCAAGAAACAAAATAAAAAATTATTAAGAAATAAAGAATGAACAAAGTAACGGATTAAAGAATCCACCAGATGAACTTTCTCAAGGCGTCTCTCAACCTGAGTGGATTCAAAATAAAAAGATAACGGGAATGCTTTTCTGCTTTACGCAAAGAACACTACCTATTACAATATTCTAAATGGCTTTCAATTTTTTTTGACTGCAAATTAGAAGAAAAGGCATTTGAAACTTGCGTAACAAACTTAACCACAAAATATGCTGATTATATCGAAGCACATTATTTCGAGAACGAAGTGAAACATTTTATTAAATACACAAAAAATGAAAAAGTAACAAATCCAATGGATATGTACAAATTGATTAAAGATGGTCTACAATCAACATTTCCCAACGTGGAAACAATTTTTAAATTTTTTCTCACTCTACCAATTTGTAATGCAAGCGGCGAGAGATCGTTTTCAGTTCTGAAACGCGTCAAGAACTATTTGCGGAATAGTATGAGCCAACCGCATTTAAATGAACTGTCGCTTTTAATTATTGAAAATGATGTAGTACAGGAATTCGATTATGAAAAAATTATAGACAAATTCTCAAAATTAAAAGCAAGAAAAGTGACTTTTTAGTAATTTTATTTCTTTCCACACCTGTTTCTGTGTTCATAAAATTTTACTCCGAATTTCAAAAATAGCATTCCATTGCTGCTACTAATATATCTGATTAATATTTATTTTTGTATCTCCTTCTAAAGTTTAATTTCATTTTTTGTTAGCCTTTAGCACTGTAATTTGTTTTATTACCATTGAAGAATGTTTATTTAATTATATTTTTTATATCAGAAAACGCGTGAATAAACTGAATTAGTTAACAAATTTTTCATGGTACACTTTTGATTAGTCATATTATATATAAAACATATTGCTTTGCTTTAGAATTCCCATTCTCATTTTTTAAAGCACAGAACAGTTTAAAAGAGAGGAAAAGTAAAAAAAATAATAATAATAATGATTTACTTTGTAGAGCTTAAACTATATAATAATTTTTTTGAATAATTATCTTAATTTACCTTAAAATACTGTTTTTAAAATTTTTCGGGAGAGTAATTCTATAGCTTTCCTCTTTTTTTCCTGTATTGTTATTAGAATATACCATTCTATCCTTTGGGACAAAAGAGTAAACACTGCTTATTCCAGCTCCAAACTTAGATGGCTATAAAATGGTTCTCAGTTTATGGTAAAATTCAGTATATTTCATAAAGATAAATTGATGATTTATGAGCTCATTTACCATTTTATAAATTAATAAGTTAAGTGAATTTAAATTTAAGTGAAGAAAAACAAAAACAATATTTATTAAAAACAATTTTGAAACTTGGTTCCTGTTAAATATAAAATTTGAATACCTGGATACTGCGATGTCTTACCCACTAGATAGAATCACAGACCGAAAGATATCACTGTCACTTAATTATTTTAAATTTCAAACCAAAAAATCTCTGTTTTGAATAAAAAAAATATTATATCTAAATTATTAAAAATATTAAATTATTTATATATATAATTCAAATTGGATAAATAAGACCAAAAATTGAAAGCATAAATAAGTTATTTTACATTTTTATCATAAATAAAGTTTTCTTGGGAGGGGGCCTCAAAATAATTTTGCGCCTGGGGCCTCATATCGTCAAAACCCGCCACTGAACCTGGGGTACGCGAACTCAAATTTGGTAATGGCGGAAACAAGAAAACACGAGGAATTAAAAAAATTACAGAATTTTTTTTTTCCAAAGTTCGCTCACTATCTAAAAACTATGCCACTTGAAAAGCTGATTATTACAGAGATGCATTTTAGCCAGCCTTATTAGTTAAAGCGAAAGTATTACTACACTTATTTCATTTGTTTTGGTGTCTGACTAATACTACTGTAATAATGCAGTAAAATGTAAAATCAGAAATAAGTCCGGAGTATATTATTAATTCGAGTCATTTGGCTCTTAAGTTAAACTAAGCCCTTAACATTATTGATGAAAGCTTCTTTTCATATATGGATTGTTGGTGGCGCGGAGGCTATGCGTATTCCCGCTGGCGTTGTGGTTAGCGTTCCCGCCTGTCAACCATAGGATCGCTGGCTCGAATCCCGGAAAGGATGAGTTTGAAGTTTCTGTTCATACGTGGCTTGGTCGGCAGAACATTGTGTTATGAGCCCTGCTGACACGGGTTCAAATCTCAGCAGGCATAGTAGTTGCAAGACAATGTTTTCAGATTCCAGGCGTGAGGCGAAACCACGCGGCCAGTTCCCCCCCACCACCACCACCAGGCAGAGGAGACTCACACCATGGATGGATCCTCTGATCCCACATTCAGGTTGATATCATCTTTCTGCTAGGCCCATTGATGCTATTTCATCAGGATGGAGGCCCACTGAGGCCATGCGCCTCGTCTAAATTCTCATCGCTGTGTGTTCGGAGGATATGACGGAAGGATGCACACAAAAATCTAAAGATTATTAACCAAGGGTTACGCTAGGGACTAAAGGTTGGGAACCCCTGTTTTAGATGCACCTGTCTGTGGCGATTATTTCACCTATTTAGTAAGCTGGTGCAGTAAATCCCTATTTTTTTCCCTTTTAGAAAACAACGCCCCATACTCTAGAATGTGAGATAACAGTGCATCTGGGGAGAAGGGGCTAGAATAGCAGGGCGATCAGAGGGGGGTTGCAATTGGAATGCGCAGAGATAATTGCTGCCTCTGTTTCCGGCTGGGCACAGGCGAACCGATTCATTCGCAGGTATCACTTGTTCCGTAAAGTTAATTTTTATGTGTTACAGTTTCGAATCTACGATGACGTAGCTTAACGTTCATTGGTTTCGCAGTGAAACCACACATTGAGCTTTTATTTACTGCGCATGGGCGAAATGTTTCTTTCATATCTTATAACAGATATATAGGGCAACTTATATAAAAATTCCACTTCAATACCGTTAGTATTCACAAAGACCTCGGCATTGCAAGACCTAAATTGCTTTCGATCTCTGAGAGAAATAAAATGATGAGAGTTCTTGCACAAATGGATATTTTTTAAAATTGAAAACTTCGAAAGTAATATTGAATTTTATGAATGTTGAATGTCATGAATACTCACGTATACTTATAAATTAAATACATAATTTAAATTGCATTTCGATGATAACTTATTCGGAGGAAAAATAGCCCGTTACCGTTCATCGGTTTCACTGTGAAACCACAAATTTCTTAAAATAAAAAATGCCAAATTTTTTTCTTTTATATATTTATGATCAGCCACATTTCTAATACTCATTTTTGAAGTAAATTTAGTAATTTTCAGAACGAAACATGAAGTGAATCGTAAAGGGTCAAAGCATTGGCCTTTGAGGACATTACGTAAAACACTGACATTATTGAGAAATAAAATCATGCTTACATCTCCCTTTTATGCATACTTTTCTTGTTAATAATTTTTTTATTAAAATCTCTCTTTGAAGTTCTTATATATAAAAAAGTTTAAATAACTTAAAGTTTATAAAATACAAATTCAAATCAGTGAGTATTTGTAAGATGAATCAATTGGCGGAATAAAATTAGTATATTAGTACATGGACATGTCCCTTCATGGGTACAACAACTCAAACTATCTACAAGGATAACCTGTCTATAAGAATGTTTTTCCGGTCTCTCCACATAGATATTGGCAAGTTTTACTGCATAAAGCATTGAAATCGACAAACAATTTGATGAAGCCCCATCTTTTGAACCTCCCCGAGTTTTCTATCTAGCTCGTTGCTTTTTGAGTTATGCGAACTCATAAGTGCGGACATAATTCCAAAAATGGATTTTCAGACCTGGGGAGTCCTAAAACGTCGAAATTCATCAAAAAGCCGAGTATTTGGAGGATCACAATACTTCTGTATAGGAGAAAGTAAAAATAAATTCTTTGCTGTGTGTCACTTGAAGACACTTCGACACGTTCCCACTTAATTGTAGCATGCGCTATACAGGGTGCTTCAAAAAAAGGTGGTCAAAATGAAAGGGTGGGTCCGGTGTACAGAAACAAGGCATTTTCACAATGAGGTCGAAAATGCAAAGAGGATTCGCTACAGGGGTTTTTTTGCCATTCAATTAAGCAAAACAAAAGGATACAACAGACGAAATGCGCAACACAAATTTACAACAGCCCAACAACCCAGTTGCACGGAAAACAACATTACGACTCCTGACAGATATGATAATGGCATGTAGAACTCAGTGCCAACAACAAACCTTTGGAATACTTGAGGAGCATTCGAGGAGAAATAGTAAGTGTTCAAAGGTTTTGCAGTCTCAGGCGATACACGCTTTAAATGTCGTTATTCATGAAACTGGGTTGTAAATCCTCTAAATCTTCGACTTCAAAATTTTGGTGAATTTCGACGCTTTAGAGCTCTCCTAGTCTAAAAATGCTATTTATGGAAGTATGCCCGCTCGTATGAGTTGGCACAATTCAAAAAGCAACGAGAGAGAGAGATAGAACTTCTCATTCACTTTGTCGGCCAAAACGAATGGATCTGCAACAACTATTGTACAAAATCCCTAAAAAATAAAAGTAAAAAATGACGGGAGGCTGTCTGTTCAAACAGCCGCTGATGTTAAAGGCGTAGGACTCCTTTACTCGCGTGACTCTTTTGTTTCTCGAAGTTTTTCTTAAGTTTTTAAGTTTAAGTAAGTTTTTTTGTAACTTCAGTTGTTACCCTTTATCTCTAAAATAGGACATTAGTTACGTTTTTACTTTCTCGTCTACGAAGTATACAAAGAGAAAGTATTGTAATCGTCAAAAAATTCGAACTCGAGATTTTGACGAATCTCCACGTTTTAGACCTCCCTGAGTCCGAAAAACACAATTTGGGAATTATGTCTGTCTGTATGTCTGTGTGTCTGTATATCTGTGTGTCTGTATGTCTGTGTGTCTGTGAACACGATAACTCGAAAACTATTAGAGCTAGGGGATGAAATTAAGGGTATGAAATGGTATGTGGTCTTTAAACATAATTTGTAGGTTTCAAATTTTGGACAAAATCCGTCAACGGGAAGTCTGTCTGTATGTCCGAAGTCATGTGAACGCTATAACTCAAAAACTTGAATAGCTAGATGGATAAAATTTGGTACACAGTTTTATCGTCATGAATGTAGATCCATATAAAATTTTGGGCGAAATCCGTCAAAGGGCTGACTGTCTGTCGGTCTGTATAATCGCATACTTGTTTAACTGCATGCGCATGCGTAGTAGTAGAAATGCCTGTGCAAAGAAGGGACACTCCAAAAACTTTGCAGTTTGCCAAAAACCAATTCTGGCGGCGAGATTTTGTAAGAAAGCAAACATTTAGGGCGTCTCCCTTTACTTGCGTACTGGAAACAATCTCTGCGCATGTGCAAGCTATTCTCCTGTTTTCTTCTCCGCACGCGGACTCGCATTGCTAGAGTTTGATAAAAAAAAAATAATAATAAATATTGCAAAGTTTTAATACATACGCATCTTTTTGAATATGATTCTTCACCTCAATATTTTACTATCACTATAATCTACAATGAAAAACCTTCTGATAGTCATTGCATTCTGAGTTACAGTTGGTTCGAACTTTTTATCAACACAGGGGGAAGGGAAATGACAAATGTTTGAAAAGTATACGAGAAAGTTTAGGGGAGGCCACTCCCGCTGGTTAGCTTATGTAGTTACCGAGATATGGAGGATCTCCCATACCAAGTTTTGTGGCGTTCTGGCTTGTGGATCAACTTCCTTCCTGAGACCCCAATGGGAGGAACGTAGTCCTATGTTAAAAGAGAGAGCTAGTACTTTTCCTAAAAACACTCTGAATTTTCTGCACAAAAGAAGGAAGCCTTCTCCCCTCTGCTTTCGCGTATGCGCATACGGTTATTGGCGCATCTTCTGTTAAATGGCTTCGCAGTGCTGTGAAAAATGAAGTAACCATATTAGATCACGGATGAAATTTCATTCATCTAGCTCGTTTCTGAATTACCGAGCTCACAGACGGACAGACAGAGTTCCCAAAATGGTTTTTCCGGACTCAGGAAGGTTTGACATTAATCAGCCAAATCTCGGGGCCGCAGTGGCCTAGTGGTAAGGTAATGGCTTCAGGGCCAGAGGGCTCCAGGCTCGAAACCCGATTCCACCAAAATTCCACCGTGCATATGAGCTTGTCGCACTCTAAATCATACGTAGGCGGCCAAACATCTTCCCACTGGTGTGGTGAGGAATTTTAGAGAGAGGAATGCCGGCTCAGGTGTCGTCATCTGCCCGCAGCTCATAATCTATGTATCTAAATGAAAAGCACACTGTTTAATGAACCAACGGCCTCTGATTTTCCCTCCACAGAAAGTCTAGCTCTTCAACCCCCTCGGCGCAAGACCGGAGGGGGGTGCTGGTCTCCTGTGATTGGTCAGAAAGAGTTTAAGTTTTGTTTTTGTTGATTTTTACTTTCTCGTATACGAAGTATACAAAGATAAAGTATTGTAATCGTCAAAAAATTCGAACTCGAGATTTTGACGAATCTCCACATTTTAGACCTCCCTGAGTCTGAAAAACACAATTTTCGAATTATGTCTGTCTGTGTGTCTGTGAACACGATAACTCGAAAACTATGAGAGCTACGGGGATGAAATTTGGTATGTGGTCTTTAAACATATTTGTCTGTCTGTCTGTATTTCCGAAGTCATGTGAACACTATAACTCAAAAACTTGAATAGCTAGATGGATAACATTTGGTACAAGGTTTTATCGTCATGAATGTAGGTCCGTATAAAATTTTGGGCCAAATCCGTCAAAGGGTTGACTGTCTGTCGGCCTGTATAATTTACCATTGAAACCAATCCGCTATCTCCACACGCATGCGTACGGAAGCAATCGTCTATGCTCGCGAAAAGAGCGAATTACGTCAGTTTGTCCTTGAGACGGCAAGAGTGCGATAGATGCGTTTTAATCGGTACGCATGTCTTTGAATTCTTCACCTAGACATTTTTCAATCACTATAATGAAAAACCTTCTGATAGTCATTGGATTCTGGATAACAGTAGGTTCGAATTTTTTTAGCCACGCGGGGGAAGGAGAAACGGCACATTTGGGGGAAGTATACGAGAAAGTTTAGGGGAGAACACTCCCGCTGGTTTGTGCAGGCTTCTATCTCGCCGACTTCCTGTGTATGTGAGAATACGTTGCAACGCTGAGCTATACGGTCGTCTCCAGAGAGAGCGTCCGTTGTGAGTTAATAAATTCACAGTTCACTAGATTAGAGTAATTATTGAGTTTAAATAAATTGTCATGATTGCTATCGACGCAACACACACTACAGAGAAAAACTACAGTTACAGAGTGTAGTTACAAAAGAAATAATACAACACAAAGGACAAAACCTGTATTCAGTGAATCTTTAAGATATGAAAAAACGTAATGGAAAATTAAAAGTTGTTTACAGAGAATATAAAAGTTCAAAACACTAAACAATGAAACATTTTAGAAATCCATAAATAATTTAAAACTAATAAACACAATCACAAAAACTTTAATATAAACTAGGATTCTAAAAGTTGTATACTGTCATATTAACATCATAAAGATGCATTAAGGATTTGAAAAAATTGAAAATATTAAACCCAAAAACCATTTTAAAAAAAAACGTTTTAAAAGTAAAATAGACACAAACACAAAATTCTTTAAAACACACCAGTCCAAAGAAAAAACGCACACCACAGACAAAAATCCAATTTCCGAGTGCGAAAACTGAACACAAACGCATATAAAAACATTAAAAAAGGATGCAGAATTTAAAAAAATAAAGACAGCAAAGCACAGAAAAATTAAAACGCGCAACAACTTATTTAACATTAAAACTAAATAGAGTCAAGTGTAAAAAGGTAAAAGAAAACACATGAAGAATTTAAAAGTTGTGAACAATTCAATTTAAAAACACCAAGAGACATATGAATAACGTCAAGTTCATCAGAGAACTTGTTAAAAATTATAGAAAATTTGTACAAAGAGAGCTTGCTCACGTAGTTAAATTTCGAAAAGACATTTTGAAACAAACTTTTATTTCTTAACCTTCTAGCGGGCGCGCTAAAATATTTCACACGAGCGGGCGCGTGTCGTACTTTTTACGACACAATAATTTTCTTCATTTTTACTATGGCAGCTGCAAATTATTTCATAATACTAATAAGGGATATGTCAGCAAAGCAAATCTTTTCATCAAGAGTGAAAATTAACTTTAATATTATTTGCAAAATCTAAAATTATACTGAAATCAGAGAAAGTAATGAGATTTAATAATATTATTTTACGAAAAAGGTATTAAGAAATATATAATAAAAAAATATAATACAAACTAAGATTGTATGACAAAGTCTTTCTTCTTAGTTTTAATCTTTGTCCTTGCATATGAAACATTGAACTTTTGCTAGAGAGTACACTACCTACTGCATTTCATGGATTTTGATGGCCGCTTTCTTTCTGTCGAACACAAACCGCAAGCTCTTCTTCTCAATTCTGGTCGCTGTTCACTTGCTTTTTCAGGTTGTGATATATACAGTCGGACCTCTTTTTACCGAAGTCGCTAAATCCCGAAAAAAAATTCGTTATATGGAAATTCACTTTTTAAAACACTTGAAACTACACAAAACAGATTTTAAATTCATAAACACCAAATATTATTAAAAAAAGTAATAATTCACACCTTTATTTTGTAAATTAATATCCATTTGTTTTATATCATTTACCCATCGAAAAGAAATCTGAAAGGAAAGCAAGAATAAAACAAAACATTGTCCGGAATACACTGTATTTTCAATTAAAAAAATGATTTTATATTAAAATTAATGAATTTTAGCATTTCATCATACGAAGGTTTGTTGATTTCTGCATTATGATCATTTCCATCTTCATCATCTTCGTCTTCATCGCAATTCGTTGTTGTATTGTTTTTATTTTTCACACTGTCCACTTCAAAACTGCCTCATCCACATCTTCATAGACATATGCTTTTAAGTGTTTTGAACAAGAATTCGATGAATCATAATTTTGTATCTTATGACGATTTTTTTATTATGGTTAATAAGCTGTTTGGAGGAATACCAAATTTTAAAGCAATATCCTTTTTTTTCACGCCTTTATCCACCTCATGAAGAATTAATTTTTTTCCTTTGATACTCAAGCACTTTCGCTTTGACATTTTCCAGCTTCAAGGTCATTGATTGCCATAAAACGTGTTAAAAGAAAGAATAAGTTTGAAATGTTTAGAAATATTTCGAGAAATAGGGAGAAAAAAATATTGGATCACAAGAAAAAGTTCGTTAAATAGAGAATGCACTTCGCTATTTGGAGGTTATTTTACGACGAAATTCGCAAAATGTTCTTGGTTCCAAGAGAAAGTTCGCAAAATAGAGAAATTCGCAAAATAGAGGTTCGTTAAATAGAGGTCCGACTGTAATTTAAACTTAAAGACAAGGCAAGATCAGATTTTTTGGGTTGGAGTAGTGAGGTGTTTTTTCATAAGACTGAAGTTTCTCAAGAAAAATTCTTCGGCTTGGTGGATTATTGGTAGGCTTATTAGATATTAAATATCTTTGATAATGTAAAATTAAACATTAAATCGCCCTAATCCGCGCTGGTTTTATATATAACAAACTGAAACATTAAGACGTGAAAAAAATTTTCAAGTTACACGAGCGGGCGCGCTACATAAAATTTACGACAGAAGCGTAAAACAGTATAAAAACACCTCGAAACTGGGATAAACCCATTTAATCCTGAAGAGAGGGGTCGCATGAAGGAATAGCAATGACTTTCAGACAGTTTTGACTCCGAATAAGAAAACAGGGTTTGAAAAATCCCGTTTGTCGTAAAATTTGCGCAAGCGCGCCCGCTGGAAAGTTAAAGATCTGGCAGGCCTAGCAAAATGGATGGAGCTCAGTATATCATCGCAATCATTCAGTATATCACCAAACCATTAATGTCTCGTAACCAATATAACTCGTCTTGCTTCAAAATGGACGTTAATGTAACTAAACTAAATATTCAAATTTCAAGGTCGAAGCTTTTAGTGACTGCAAAACTTTCCTTCCGTGAATGGGAAAGTAAACCAGCGGGAGTGGTCTCCCCTAATTCTCGTATACTTCCCAAAAAGGTGCCATTTCCCCTCTAACTAGGGTTGCCATACGAGCCGTATACTATTTGTCCGTTTGCTTCCTAAACTCTGAGTCATTATAATTTCAAAACGACTTGCGCCCATTTTTATGATTATGTGTAAAAGGAAAATGATAACAATTAAAAAAATTCCGTAAGTTCTCAATTTTTACGCACGCTGAGGTACAAAAACTTCATTTAAAGTTTTTGAGAACGAAATCTTACTACATTTATCACGCAAGATTTCACCATACCTTCCATCTGGAGAATGTCAGAACGAACTTTCGGGTTCAGGAGTTTGCCATAGTTTCCGAAGCGCGTCCGAAGCTACAATTTCCTTCGCCAAGGTCAAATGCCAACTTTGCTAACTTGAGTAAAATAAGCGAAACGCTCGCCAACATACAGTCGCAATGTGCATTTTGAACCAAATATGCAATTTGAACAACTTTTTTTCAATGGATTGAAACGAAATTTGAGCACAGATCGATAATTAATATTATCAAACGTCATACCAATTTTCATTTATCTGAGCCAAAGGGTTTAGGAGATATAATTTTTACAAGTATGCGATTATACAAACCGACAGACAGTCAACCCTTTGACGGATTTGGCCCCAAATTTATACGGACCTACATTCATGATGATAAAACTGTGTACTAAATTTTATTCATCTAGCTATTCCAAGTTTTTGAGTTATAGTGTTCACATGACCGCGGGCAGACAGACAGACTTCCCGTGGACGGATTTTGTCCAAAATTTAATAGATACCTACAAATAATGTCTAAAGATCACATACCAAATTTCATCTCTGTATCTCGAGTAACAGTTTTCGAGTTATCGTGTTCACAGACACAGAGACAGACATAATTCCAAAATTGTGTTTTTCGGACTCAGGGAGGTCTAAAACGTGGAGATTCGTCAACATCTCGAGTTCGAATTTTTTGGCGATTACAATCTCTTTGTTTACTTCGTATACGAGAAAGTGCAAAGGTATTTTTAAGTATTCGTTTCTTTTCTATTCAGTCGATGGCAGCACGTATAAAGCGTCCGGTTGATAATGCAGCCTTTTTATTTTCCAGTCTACTCGGAAAAGTAGACTTTAGTAAGTGTAGCATGCTTCGGAAACTCTTAACCCATTAGTGTCTAATGTCCCATCTTATTTAATTATTAAATTGCTTGTCATTAATTAATTTTCTGCTCCTAATTAGGGAGCAGCAATTTAAGTGATATGATTGAAAAGGTATTTTTTTAATTTTCAGATGATGTAAAAATGATTTTTTACTGTAATATTTTTGGAAGCTATTAATGAAAAGCGCTAAAATTTCAAAAAACCCCATCTGAATAAAGAAATTTGAATGAATAAAATAAGGTAAAACGATCCAAAGTATTAATCGGAACCAAATAATTTATAAACCTAAAAGCAATAAAATAAACACCAATATATACACACGAAAAAAGAATATTGTAATATTTTTGGAAGCTATTAATGAAAAGCGCTAAAGTTTCGCTTAATTTTTAATAAATTAAAATTTCAAAAAACCCCATCTGAATAAAGAAATTTGAATGAATAAAATAAGGTAAAACGATCTAAAGTATTAATCGGAACCAAATAATTTATAAACCTAAAAGCAATAAAATAAACACCAATATATACACACGAAAAAAGAAAAGAATAAATAATAAATATAAGTCCAAAATAAGGCTGAATACATAACTAAATAATCAAAATAAATGCAGTAATCATGAGAAGAAAAGTTATAAAGATATAATAGCATAGGCAGTTGGAACAAAGAAAGAAAAAAAAAGTTAGAAAAAAGAAACAGAGTTAACCCTAGTCCAGTTCCATTGAGATGATTTCAGAAAGTATTTCTTTTACTGAAGAGATGGCATTAGCATTTTTAATAAGTTATTTAAGTGGTTAATTTTCCCAATTAACTGGCCAGTTACTTTTTTCAAGCCGCCAAAATTCACATTCTTCCAACGTCCGTTCCCACTGTATTTTCGGTGAGCATTAAAAATCTCGTCTCATGTGAAGATTTGGTTAAGAAAATAGTAACTTTTCATTCGATTAAGCTCAACTTTTTCAAAACAATTCTTTCGCCCTTGAGCCTTTTTGAACATTGTCCAACGGTGTTGCCATTCTTTTTTAATTCTATTTTATCCTTTATTTTTAATTTGGACTATCGAACTATCGTAGTGAATATCTATGTCAAATGACATAGATATTTACTACAATAATTACTACAATACACCATTTACTTTATTCACTACAATAATACGAATTATTTTTGAGGTCATTTGAAAATAGTGCTGATTTGGCCACTTCATCTGCTATTTCATTTCCATAGTTGTCCCTGATGGTCCCTAATCTACATTAGTTGCAAAACATCCTCACTTTCATTAACCCGTTAGCGCCCCGTGTCGTATTTATAGAACAGTTACATTTCACTTCCCTGGCTAAACAGAGTGCATTCCAATGTTTCTTTTTCTTCTTTGCTTTTTCTATGAATTCAATAGGTATTCCCAAACTCCTAAACGGTTTTCAACAGGCATATACCACCAGTTAACGGTTTTCAACAGGCATATACCACCAGTTAACGGTTTTCAGCAGGCATATACCACCAGTTAGCCAGGTTTTGAACAGAAAATGTCATTTAATTTGTCCGATTGGTTCATTTTTGAGGTAATGTGAGGAATTCGAGAAAGTTTAATTTTTTATTTTTTGATATTTTACGCTATTTTAAAAATCTTTAATTTGTATGAAAAGAAGTTTTTAAAAATGATTTTCTACCCATTTTTTAAATGTTTTTCTAAAAAAAATAATAAATAAATAAAAATACCCCCAAAACATGTTGTTTTATATATAATTGAATAGAAATTTATTGAAATCTATGCTTTAAATTAATTTGTGAGACAATGGGTTTTAATGTAATCTTTTAAGTTGTTTATGATATTTCTCCTCTCATTTTCCGAATTTTTGGTCATTAACCCTCCAAGCATTTTGAATGTCTTTTTCCGTTTCTTATATTGAGTTCAAAAGTAAATAATTCATGTTTACATGTATAATTTCTTAAACTACCAAGGATAAAATATAGATTTCATAGACTTGATTAAAAGCAATAAAGATCCAATTATTCACTTCAGAAAGCAAAGTTTTAAGACTTTAAAGCAAGTAGGTCAAAATAACTAACCGCTCAGAGGGTCATTGCTGATCTTGAGTCCGAAATAATTTTAACACTTTTTAGTTCTTTTTCTTTGGAAAAATCAATTGCCTTTCCCAGTCTAAATTCTATTGTTACTAAGTCTAATCTTTCAATGCGCCATTTCCATTCCATCCTTGATTGATCCCCTTTGATAAAATGGCGTGCAGAGAGACGAACTCGTAATAAATGCTTCTAATCATCAGGCGAAGAAGAAATGGAAGAAGGTGAACAAACCGATGTCAACTCTAAAAAACCGGAAATGGGCAGCCAGTTGTGTTTCATGTTTGTATGTAAGGTTGGAATTTTGTGATCGATTTTTCACTCGCTTCTTAATGCACTGGAGTTCTGAAATTTTGTATATTCATTGGGTCTTGATGACAATGCAATATTTTAATAATTTTAGAGCTCTCAATTATCAATTTTAAAAAAAATCGCAAAATTGCATTTGCACTCGGTAAGGTCCCCTCTCTTTTCTGAAAAAACGAATCTGAAATATAGATTTTTACTTCCATCGCTCCCTGCCAACGGCTGCTGCCTCGAGAATGTCATCGACAGCCAAGTGAGACAAAGAGAGAAAATATTCTCTGGAAAAAGTGCGTTTTTGAAACGAGATTCAAAAGTGGGAGAAAAAGAAATCCTTCAAACGTCAAGTAAAATGTATACTCTTCGATATTTCTCCGACTTTTCTTTCTCTGCAGCTGAAGTACCCCGGAAATGGGAAAAGTCAGCAGAGTGAGAGAATCTAAATATTTTGATAAGAGCCCGACTTTCTGCTTGGCTGAGGCGGATTTAGAATTCTCGACGTCACTGAACACGCCTTCTCGGAGCTTTCAGACGACATGTGAGCTCAACCGGTGGTTTTTCGACCCGTCCTCCATGAGGGGTGGAACTTCCGTTGCTTGGAATATTGTTACAATAGACCACATTTCAATGTTTTTTTGCGTTCCTATTCACTAAAGGAAAGTTTTGCAGTCACCAAAAACTTCTACCTCGAAATTTGAATATTTAGTTTAGTTACATTAACTTCCATTTTGAAGCAACACAAGTTATAATGGTTACGAGACATTAATGGTTTGATGATATACTGAATGATTGCAATAATATACAGTCGGACCTCTATTTTGCGAATTTCTTCGTAAAATAACCTCCAAATAGCGAAGTGCATTCTCTATTTAAAGAACTTTTTCTTGTGATCCAATATTTTTTTCTCCCTATTTCTCAAAATATTTCTGGACATTTCACACTTATTCTTTCTTTTAACACATTCTGTGGTGATCAATGACCTTGAACTGGGTTTACCAGTCTCCTAACTCATCGAGAGCAGTAAAATCGCAGTCATTCTTTTCATTTCATCCAGGAGGTGCAACCTTCAACCCCCACCCCCCCACAGTCCACTTCACTAGAAAAACTTTCAATATCCCCTTTTCACCCTCAATGGAGCTGTCCCGTGTCGTCGAACTTTATCAGTAATTAAATTTAAGGACGCATGGGGTAATGTATGCTTAAAATTGCTTGTTGAAATAAATGCGATAATGTCATTAAAATACATTAATTTTAATATAAAATTATTTTTTAAAATTGAAAATACTGTGTATTCCCGGACGTTTAGTTTTATTCTGGTTTTCCTTCCAGATTTCTTTTCGATGGGTACGATATATAAAACAAATAGATATTAATTTACAAAATAAAGGAGTGATTAATTTCTTTTTTTAATAATAATATTTAGTGTTTATGAATTTAAAATCTGTTTTGTGTAGTTTAAAGTATTTTAAAAGGTGAATCTCTATTTAACGAATTTTCCATATAACGAACTTTTTTTCGGAATTTAGCGACTTCGTTAAATAGCGGTCCGACTGTACTGAGATTCATCCATTTTACTGTGCCTGCCAACAAACAAGAAGAAACAAAAGTTTATTTCAAAATTTATTTTCGAAATTTAACTACGTGAACAAGTTCTTTTTGTACAAATTTTCTATAATTTTTAACAAGTTCTCTGATGAACTTGACGTTATTCATATGTCTCTTGATGCTTTTAAATTGAATTGTTCACAACTTTTAAATTCTTCATGTGTTTTCTTTTACCTTTTTACACTTAACTCTATTTAGTTTTAATGTTAAATAAGTTGTTGCGCGTTTTAATTTTTCTGTGCTTTGCTGTCTTTATTTTTTTAAATTCTGCATCCTTTTTTAATGTTTTTATATGCGTTTGTGTTCAGTTTTCGCACTCGGAAATTGGATTTTTGTCTGTGGTGTGCGTTTTTTTTTCTTTAGACTTTTAAATGCCTGGTGTGTTTTAAAGAATTTTGTGTTTGTGTCTATTTTACTTTTAAAAGTTTTTTTTTAAATGGTTTTTGGGTTTAATAATTTCAATTTTTTAAAATCCTTAATGCATCTTTATGATATTAATATGACAGTATACAACTTTTAGAATCCTAGTTTATTTTTTTGTGATTGTGTTTATTAGTTTTAAATTATTTATGGGTTTCTAAAATGTTTCATTGTTTAGTGTTTTGAACTTTTATATTCTCTGTAAACAACTTTTAATTTTCTAATACGTTTTTTCATATCTTTAAGATTCACTGATTACAGCTTTTGTTCTTTGTGTTGTATTATTCCTTTTGTGCTTGCACTCTGTAACTGTAGTTTTTCTCTGTAGTGTGTGTTGCGTCGATAGCAATCATGACAATTTAAGTAAACTCAATAATTACTCTAATCTAGAGAACTGTAAATTTATTAACTCACAACGGACGCTCTCTCTGGAGACGACCGTACAGTTCAGCGTTGCAACATATTCTCACATACACAGGAAGTCGGCGAGACAGAAGCCTGCACAAAAAAATCTACAAAAACAAAACTCTTTCTGACCAATCACAGGAGACCAGCACCCCCTACCGGTCTTACGCCGAGGGGTTGAAGAGCTAGACTTTCTGTGGAGGGAAAATCAGAGGCCGTTGGTTCACTAAACGGTGTGCTTTTCTTTTAAGTAAATCAATTGTGAGCTGCGGTCAGATGACGACACCTGAGCCGGCACTCCTCCTCTCTAAAATTCCTCACCACACCAGCGGGAAGATGTTTGGCCGCCTACGTATGATTTAGTGTGCAGCAGGCTCATATACTCGCCGGATCTTCGGTGGAATCGGGCTTCGAGCCTCGAGACCTGTGGCCTTGAAGCCGAGACCTTACCAGTAGGCCACTGCGGCCCTTAGATTTGACTGATTACGTTTCAGACTTTCCTGAGTCCGGAAAAACCACTTTGGGAACTCTGTCTGTCCGTCTGTGAACTCGGCAATTCAGAAACGAGCTAGATGAATGAACTTTCGTCCGTGATCTAATACGGTTACTCCCTTTTTTACAGCATTATGAAGCCATTTAATAGAAGATGCGCCAGTATACAGTGTACCCGCTAAAGTCCATTGTCACCGCAATAATTTCTTAACGGCAAGAGTTATAGTCATAAAAGTGGGGTCTAGGTATAGTAAAGTTGTCATGCGCTACGCAAGGAAACCGCTTACAGCGCCACCTGGCGACAAAATTCGGAGTTAGCGTTCTTATCTCGAAAACGATACGAGATACGGGGAAAAAGTCAATTACAAAGTTGTTCAGCATCATCGATTTATTACAAAAAAACATCTTGCGCACAAAAATGATAGAAATGAAAAGCGCGAAACGCACATTTGTTTGATCGCTTTGAACAAAACTGCACTTGCCGGAAATGAGGCTCATCTATCTGTCATGCTCAAAATGGTGTCCTTCAGCGACAATACACATCTGGTCACGGGACTGCACTTTCCGCTGCTCATTGTACAACATGGCAGGTGACAAGCTGTCACAAGCATCCGTAATACGGTTTCTAAGTTCCTGCAATGTTGGTGGAGGGGTTGCATACACTCGCTGTTTGATGTATCCCCACAGAAAAAAGTCCAATGGGTTCAGGTCAGTTGAACGTGGAAGCCATTCTACGCAACCACCATACTGACTTGTTGCTGAAATGTGTTCCGAATGTACTGTTGGACACTTGACCGGGGTCCTCTCGTACTGTAATCACGCGCGCTAACACTGTGCCACGATAAGGGATGTCTGGAGTGTGACGTTTCCTCTTTTCATCCGGTTATGTCGCGTTACAATTTTGGGAGTTGCGAACCAAAGAAATATGCATTTAACTCCTTCTATTCTTAACATTACTGTACGGAAGGTGTCTTCTCTTACTAAATCGATGATGCTGAATAACTTCGTAATTGACTTTTTTCCGTATATCGTACCGTTTTTGAGATAAGAACGCTAAGTCCAAATTTTGCCGCCAGATGGCGCTGTAGGCGGTTTTCTTGCTTAGCGCATGGCAACTTTACTATACCTAGACCCCACTTTTATAACTATAGCTCTTGCTGTTCAGAAATTATTGGGGTGACAACGGACTTTAGCGGGCACACTGTTTGTGTGTGCATACTAGAAAGCAAAGGGGAGAGCACCTGCTTTCTTTTATGAAGAAAATTGAGAGTGTTTTTAGGAAAAGCACTTGTTTTCTCTTTTAACGTAGGACTACGTTCCTCCCATTGGGGTCTCAGGAAGGAAATTAATCCACAAGCCAAAACCCCACAAAAAACGTTGCATGGGAGATCCTCTATATCTCGGTAACTATATATGCTAAAAACGTAACTAATGTCTTATTTTAGAGATAAAGGGTAACAACAGAAGTTACAAAAAAAAATTGAAAATCGGACTTGTAGTTCTACTGAGCCGCAAGTGGATGGATCTTGCGACCCCGGTAATTAAATATATACAAAACATAACTAATGTCTTATTTTTAGATAAGGGTACAACAGAAGTTACAACAAAAAAACTACTTAAACACGAGAAAACTTACGAGAAACAAAAAGTCACAGAAAGAGCACGCCTTTCATCAATGCTAAGTTTGAAATAATGACAGCCTCCCTCATTTTCATTTTTTGTTTTATTGTAGGCATTTTGGCTCAATAGTTGTTGTCATGATCTCGATTGGTTTTGGCGACAAGGAATGAATTCTATCTATCTCTCTCGTTGCTTTTTGAATTCGTATAGCTCATACGAGGCAGAGTCATACTCCATAAACAGCATTTTCAGAACTAGGGGCTCTAAAGGCCGTAAATTCCCAAATGAAGTCGAAGATTTAGGAGGATTTAAACCAGTTTCATACGCAAGAATAAATCATTTGAAGGTGTATCGCCTGACTACAAAACCTTTGAACACTTACTATTCTCTCCTGAATGCCTCCTCAATATTCCAAAGGTTTGTTGCTTGGCACTGGTTCTATGCCATTATCATATCTGTCAGAGTCGTAATGTTGTTTTTCGCAACTAAGGTTGAAATGCTGTTGTTCATTAACTCTGTTGCACATTTCGTCTGTTGTAACTCTTGTTTTTGCTTAATTCACTGGCAAAAAAAAAAAAAAACCCCAGATAGCGAATCCCCTTGCATTTTCCGACCCCATTGTGAAAATGCCTTGTTCTCATCAGCACTGCACCCTCATTTTGACCAACGTTCTTTGAAGACAACCTTACCAATGTACATGCTATACTGTTAGTGGGAACGTGTCGAATGTGTCTTCAAGTGGTCACACCAAAGATTTATTTTTTTCTCTTACCAGAAGAGGCACTTGTGATCCTCAAATACTCGGTTTTATGAATTTCGACTGTTTTAGGACTTAGATGTTGAAATCCATTTTTGATTATGTCCACACTTATATGAGTCTCACTAACTCAAAAAAGCAACAAACTGGGTATGAAACTGGGAGGTTCAAACGATGGGTGCTCAAATTAGTTTGTGATTTCAATGCTTATACAGTAAAACTCCAATATCTCTAATGTGAGAGACCAGAAAAACATTCTTATAGACATGGCGTATCCTTTGTAGATAGGTTTGAGTGTTGTACCCTTGAAGGGACAGTTGTCCGTACTAATATGCTAATTTTTTCCATCAATTGATTCATCTTACAAATACTCACTGATTTGAATTTGTATTTTATAAACTTTAAATTATTTAAATTTTTTTTTAAATCTTCAAAGAGAGATTTTAATAACAAAAAAAGTATGCATAAAAGGGAGATGTAAGCATGATTTTATTTCCCAATAATGTCAATGTTTTACGTTATGTTCTCAAAGGCCAATGTTTCGACCCTTTACAGTTCACTGTCTGTTTCGTTCTGAAAATTACTAAATTTACTTCCAAAATGAGTATTAGAAATGTGGCTGATCATAAATATATAAAAGAAAAAAAAATTGGCATTTTTTATTTTCAAGAAATTTGTGATTTCACAGTGAAACCGATAAACGGTCTATTTTTCCTCCGAATAAGTTATCATCGAAATGCAATTTAAATTATGTATTTAATTTATAAGTATACGTGAGTATTCATGACATTCAACATTCATAAAATTCAATATTACTTTCGAAGTTTTCATTTTTAAAAAATATCCGTTTGTGCAAGAACCCTCATCATTTTGTTTCTCTTAATCGGAAGTATAGGAAGTATTTTAGCTCTTGCAATGCCGATATCTTAGTAAATACAAACGGTATTGAACTGGAATTTTTATACAAGTTGCCTTATATATCTGGCTCTTAAGTTATGAAAGAAAAATTACGCTACATTTCGCCCATGCGCAGTAAAAAAAAGCTCAATGTGTGGTTTCACTGCGAAACCAATGAATGTTAGGCAACGTCATCGTAGGTTCAAAACTGTAACACATCAAAAATTAACTTTACGGAACAAGTGATACCTGCGAATGACTAGGTTCGTCTGTGCCCAGCCGGAAACAGAGGCAGCAATTATCTCTGCGCATTCCAATTGCAACCCCCCTCTGATCACCCTGCTAGTCTAGCCCCTTCTCCCCAGATGCACTGTTATCTCACATTCTGGAGCATGGGGCGTTGTTTTCTAAAAGGGAAAAAAATAGGGATTTACTGCACCAGCTTACTAAATAGGCGAAATAATCGCTACAGACAGGTGCATCTAAAACAGGGGTTCCCAACCTTTATTCCCACGCGTATCCCTTGATTAATCTTTATATTTTTGTGTACCACCTTCTGTCATATCCTCCCACACACAGCGATGAGAATTTAGAGGAGGCGCATGGCCTCAGTGGGCCTCCATCCTGATGAAATAGCATCAACGGGCCTAGCAGAAAGATGATATCAACCTGAATGTGGGATCAGAAGATCCATCCATGGTGTGAGTCTCCTCTGCCTGGTGGGGGTGACTGACCGTGTGGTTTCGCCTCATGCCTGGAATCTGAAAGCATTGTCTTGCAACTACTATGCCTGCTGAGATTTGAACTCGTGTCAGCAGGGCCCATAACACGACGCTCTGCCGACCAAGCCACGTATGAACAAAAACTTCAAATTCATTCTGTCCGCGATTCGAACCAGCGATCCTATGGTTGACAGACGGGAACGCTAACCACAATGCCAGCGGGAATACTCATATCCTCCCCGCAACCAACCATTCGTCTATGCAAAGAAGTTTTCATCAATAATGTTAAGGCCTTAGGTTAACTTAAGAGCCAAATGACTGTAACTAATAATATAGGGGAGACCGGGGCAAGTTTACACAAAGCTTATATTTCAAATACCATTGGTCGGGGGCATTACATGTCGTTTCAGAATAAGTGTCTTGGCCTCTATTGGGGCTGTCCATAAATGATGTCACACATTTTTTAATATTTTTGATCCCCCTCCCCCCATTGTCACAAAGTGTCACACTTCACCATACCCCCTCCCTCCCCCCTTGTCACATGTCACACTATATTACATAAACATAAACTTGCAGTTCAGAAACAAAGCACTACGTTATAGATCATATTTCAAATTTTATTTTTAAACTTTAACTATGTGTTTTAATGACATTTGTGAGCATAACAATAATAATGATTAAATGTGTACTTATTTTTCATGAAATAAGATTAAGGTTGACAACAAAAAACCTAATTAATATACAATAGTAATAAAATATTAATTTTGGAATTTGAAATGGAATTTGATATATTTTGCTTTAAATCTTATCTTTACTTTATGAACACAAAATACTCTTAAACAAATTGAATTTTTTAAAAAAAGCGCCTCAATAAGATCAACCTGTTTGTGCCACTACCACTTCTACCACTCACCCAGGTGGGGCGACGTATCTTTTGTTGGACATTTCAAGGGTGTGACAGGGGAGAGAGGTTCTTCTAATGGTGAAGAATTTCTGCTGCTACCATATTCTCAGAACCTACCCTGAATGCCTTTTTCGAAAAGAAAGGAATATAAGTGAAAAAATCACGTGAAAGTTGTTTTAGCCCCGATTAAAAAATACCCTCGAATTCCTGTAATTTCAAAATAACTTCAAAATTTAATCTGCTGATTTTAAGTGTTTTTATTTTAACCAAAATGTGTGACGTCACACTTCTTGTTACCCCTCCCTCCCCCCTTGTCACAAACTGTCACAATTTCACGAAGCCCCCTCCAAGCGTGACATCATTTGTGGACGGCCCCATTAATACTCTCCCAAGTTTGGAGTCAGTCTTGAAAATGGATCGTGAAGTGGACAACTTTTTTTTTTTATTTTTTACCATTTTAGTGAATGTTTACACTTACTGATGTGTTTTATTACTATTCGGTCGTACTATTTGAATGTTATAACTTATTATGGATTATCCTCTTAGGTTGTTCTTTTGTGGTTATTTTAAGCTATTTAGTTGATTATTTTTATCACGAATAAAGTTTATATGCTGAGTTATAACAAAAAAAGGGCGATGGGGCAAGTTTACACACAGTGCACGGGGCAGGTTTACACCGCGTGTAAACTTGCCCCATCGCCATTTTTTGTTATAACTGGCACGAGTGGCACTTGCATTACAAAGTCATTCCCGACACCTTAAGAAGTGAGGCCATTTCAAAAAGCAGGGCCAAGAAAAAGAAGTTACAGAGGTAGGAACAAAAGGCAAGCATCAATTCTTACAGATGCACCTGTAAAAAATGCTTTAAAAATATAGAAGGAGAAATCAATAAAGAGGAAATCAGCATCAACCCATCATACTATGTCTCAGTCAGTGAGCTCCACTATATCTATTACTTTTTATCCACAACAGTGTGGATAAAAAATTTAAAAATAAGAAAAACCCTGTTCTGAAAGAACGTGGGAAATTCTGAGCGTAAAAAGAAACAAACAGAAAAAACCAAGAAAACTTTTGATTTTGATGATGATGAAAATTGTTTGTGCATTTACTGTTTAAATCCATACGGAGAATCAAGATCTGGCGAACAGTGGGTACGATGTACAGAATGTAAGAGGCGGGCTCACGAGGACTGTATTACCAATGGTAATTCAAAATATTTTGTTTTCATAAGTTGTGAGAGTGATTTTGAAACTATTAGGATTCACAGTAGTTGTTTATAATTATGTACTTTCTGAAATAAACTAGATTTCTTTGTATTTAATTCGTTAAATTTTAATCACTGTAAGCCTTCTATTTAATCGTTTTTGCTGGTGTGTAAACGTGCTCCAGGCAGGGTGTAAACTTATCCCGGTCATTGGGCAAGTTTACACAGGCTACATCATGCTAAAAAAAATGATATAATTACAAAAATATTATAATTTAAATTATTTAAAAATATACACTACATGCCTTAAAGTATAACTAATTGATTGGTACTGAAAGTGAAAGAAATACTTTAAAGCCTTAAAGCAGAAAAATAAAAGTCTAAAAAGTGTGTAAACCTGCCCCGGTCTGCCCTAATCTGTACTTATTTCTGATTTTGCATTTTACTGCATTATCACAGCAGTATTAGTCAGACACCAAAACAAATAAAGCCCGTATTGTAATAATTTCGCATTACCTTATAAGGATGGATAAAATGCATCTCTGCAATAATCAGCTTTTCAAGTGATATAGTTATTAGATAGTGAGCGAACTTTGGGAAACAAAATTCTGTAACTTTTATAATTCCTTGTTACTTTCTCGTATACGAAGTATACAAAGAGAAAGTATTGTAATCGTCAAAAAATTCGAACTCGAGATTTTGACGAATCACCACGTTTAAGACCTCCCTGAGTCCGAAAAACACAATTTGGGAATTATGTCTGTCTGTGAACACGATAACTCGAACACTATGAGAGATACGGGGATGAAATTTAGTATGTGGTCTTTAAACATAATTTGTAGGTTTCTATCAAATTTTGGACAAAATGCGTCAAAGGGAAGTCTATCTGTCTGTATGTCCGAAGTCATGCGAACACTATAACTCAAAAACTTGAATAGCTAGATGGATAAAATTTGGTACACAGTTTTATCGTCATGAATGTAGGTCCGTATAAAAGTTTGGGCCAAATCCGTCAAAGGGATGACTGTCTGTCGGCCTGTATAATTTACTATTGAAACCAATCCACTATCTCCATGCGCATGCGTACGGAAGCAATCGTCTGTGATCCTGAAAGGAGCGAATTACGTCAGTTTGTCCTTGAGACGGCAAGAGTGAAACCTACACGCTAAATTCAATTGAGCGATTTCTGGACTCCAAAAGGGAGCGAATGTAAAAATTCGCCTTTCCGATCTTTTAGTACAGAAAAACGCTCCTTAAAACACTGTTATAGTCAAAAACCAGTTTCGGCTGCTTACTCGCTAAGAAACTGATAACAGATTCGGAATTCGTTTGACTATTGCGTTCTTCTTAGGAGCGGTTTTTAATTTGTATTTCTGACGCTAGGGGTACCCGAAAATATCATTGGTTAATAATCATCACGTGACGACTTGGCGCTTTCCTTATCTGTGGGCCGATAAGATTGGCAGACATTTTTTTTTTATTTTAGCCGGCTTCCTTCATGTTAGTGGAGGAATGAAATTGAATCGTATTAAAGAAAATTAATATTTGTTATTTACATTAATCGGGGAGATACACAGTATGGGGATAGGTCCTGCCCTGGTTCGTGATTTTCTGTGGCCGAAAGGAGTTTTGGACTTGGTCTAGCTGAGGACTTGAACAAGTGGAATAAGAAACAACAACAACAGATTCACAGTATGGTGAGTTACATTTTCAAATTCTAAAATTGCTCTTTAATTTCATAGTCGGGAATCTGTCCAGATATTTTTTATATGACTGATATTATATTTATGCACATTCTGCAAAAACTTCGTTAAATAACCTAATTCCATTCTGAACATATCCCTGATATATGTTCCTACTTGAATGCAAATTTGAAAATTCTTGAGACATTAAAAATAATTTAGGGAATATCTTCATCCTGAATACATTATTTAATGACACTTTAATTTTAGAAAATTATATATCATTAAAGATTATCCATTAGAAAGTTCAGGAAGAAATTTAATATGATTAAATTTAATTTCATCCACTATCATATTAATCACACTTATTTTTATTTTTAATTTATGGTGTATGTAAATTTGGTATCAGCTGTGAATGCATGTGTTAATGTTCAAGTTGATTGTAGCAGTAATAGATAAAAGAATTTTAAAGCAAAAACTTGTGTCCCCCAATTAAAAAAAAAACTGATAGTGAAATGAAATCTATAGTGTTTATTAACTTTTCATTATTTTAGTATTTTGGACATAGTTTAATAATTAGAAAGTATCTACAGTTTCCATAAATATTTTTTTGATTTATGTGTTTATTTTATTTGGATAAAATGTGTACTCCTCATAATAACTTCCATTAATAAGTTTTTGAAGTACAACTTAGGGAGAAAAAAAAATTGCAAAATTTAATTTGCCTGTCCACAAAATGCTTGTGTTTGTCAGACTATTCTAATTAAAATTTAGTTATCTAAATTATATCTAATACATATAATATAATTAACATTATATCTATGCACATTCTGCAAATCTTTGTTAAATGAGGTAATTCCCCTTTTTGGCTCGACTTAAAATAATGAAAATTATCTTTATCGAATATATTAATCGCATTTATTTTTATTTATATCACTTATTATATTTTTATGTATACATTCTTAGAATGTTAATCAGAATTTCTTAATCAATCTGGATTTCTTCTTATAGATTTACTTTCCATCGAGATTATTTAAATTCTATGTTTTGTCTCCTATTGATATACAAGTTACCTAACTGATCAAGCCATTTACAAGCATAAAACTAGTTTTTATTTTTATTAATTGTGCACTGGGATGAGTGTTTTTAGTTTAATTGATCCACTATTAGAATATTTGGG
>BGPR01012674.1:7907-44084 GCA_013235015.1 Araneus ventricosus | reverse complement strand
TCATTACTTCGTTCGGTTCACGTATTGCTAGTATCATGCCATTGTGGCGTATTGAAAATATTTAGCTATCTTGTATGCCTTTGGGACAGAGTATAGTGATACTTTCCTCTTGATGTGACAACCTCGTAAACGCCATGGACTCAACCAGTTCATCTGACTCTGACCCCATTTTGCTCATTAACCAAGACCTGGGGCTGATGGATACAGACCTAAGTTCAATGCAAGGACCATAATCAGTCTGGAATTTTAGAAAACTATAGGGTATTTCCCTTGACGCGGCATGTTTTGTTCCGTTTTTATTTATAGAAAATTGGATATGCAATTTGGGGTCTCTTTCCTTTTCACTGATTAGTTACAACTTTACATAGATCTACTATTTGAATTATTTCCGAATATTTCTGTACGCTGGCACAGTGGTGTGAGGACCACTCAAGCAGATCTCCTCATATAATGATGTTTGTGATATTTATTCCTGGTCAAACTAGAGTCTTGAAGAACGAGTATCCATGTCATGTGACATTTGAAATGTTGATATCTTGTCTTAGCCAGTAGTATTAATATCTTTCCTCTGATAACAGGATCATCAAACAAGCAGCAAGGCTTATGATTCATCGACACGAACCAGATTTTTCTCTTCGTAAAATACTTTTATCTAATGGACCTAGCCCTCTATAGGACCAATACCTGGACCCTAATCCAGTTCTCTACAAGTTTTTTATAAACGTGCTTTTGGCCTGTCTTAAAATTTATGATTTCATGTGCATATATCCTTTTTTCATTGCTTTTATATTAGTTCTCGCATGTATTCCCGTCCATGTTTTTAAATATCTGTAATCTTTTTTATCTGTTCAATAAGTTTCCACTCATTAGAGCTACCAAGAGCAGGTTTTATCCTTTGGAGTCAGGGGTGTGTCGTAATGTAAAGTAAAGTGTTAGAGTCTGGACTGGAGACGAAGTGTGGACTCTGACATCATAGTCTCTGTTTCATCTCCAGTCCTGGTATGCTTTCGCCGAGATTTCTGTCTCCAGTCCGATGAAGGCAAGGCTGCCAGTACCCAAGTCCATATTTTGAATTCTGCGCACTGACAGTGAGCCTGATGCACATTTGGTTTGGCGGCAAAATATTCTCCTTTGCCTACTTATAGCATGTTAGTTCAGGGAAAGTGTTATCGGATCAGGTGTCATCTTGTTTCTCTCTTCCATTTAAATGAAGATGTCTGTCAGTCTACCTAAATTACACTCTATGTATTATTATAGTGTATTAGCGTTTGATTAACAATCATTTGCGGAACCGTCCATTCGTCCCTTCAAGCAAAATGGGTAATAGATCCAGATAATCACTGGGGAATTTCCAGCCCCTTTCAAGTTAGTTGAGTTCCACACTTCCACTTGACTCGTGCTCTTCGTTCAGTGCAGGATGTGTTGAAGGAAGAGGGAGGTTTTCCTAGCACAATTCGGACAGTAATGGCTGTCATTTATGTGGTATTTGAGAGGAAAGTGAATTTCTCTTATCTTTGATAAAATGGACGTTTCCCGTATTTTGAGATCCTTATTTCAATGGCATTAGGATCAGATGGTAGAATACAGGTAAGCGGTGCTTATACGTCTTAGGGGACAAACGGTAAAACGACATTGCTCTATGAAAGAAAAGACATAAAATCAGAGCAAGTACTTTATCATTACAATGAATACAGTGAATGTCAGGACTATGATAAAACTACGTATGGATGAGAAACACTTCAAACGGCACTTCTGTACTTAAAGAAACATGATTTTTTTATAGTGCAAATAACAATGAAAATCAAAAATCAAAGACGTAAATTGATTAAAATTAACTAACTTTAATTTTAGAAAAGTTTGAGAATTTAAAACTAAACGTAGATGAAATAACCCAGAGCTCTAGAGATTTTAAGCCACATACAAATAATATTTTATTATTGTCCATCTTAAAGTTGGTTTATTTGCTATTTCGCGAAGGCGACACCTCAGCGACTTTGAACCGAACGTGATGAAAGAATTAAGGTTACTGTTGATCCGGCCTTATTTCAAACGTGAACACTACCGTAGCAGTAGACATGATTTACAGACAAATTTTCGGCAACAAACATCACCCCAAGATCTCCTGTGGGATCAGTCTCCGAACCAACCACCCTTCATCTGAGTCAAAACATGATGTAAAACGACAGCCTCAAGCTTTTCAAAATATATTTATTTTAAAGCCATATCCGATAATATTCAAGAAAATTTTAGTAATTATGAAGATCAGTTGTCTACAAAACCTTATATTTTTCAGCATTTCCAAATAATGAAATCCATGTGGGATTAGTACCCTATTCACCACCAGATAGCTTGATGCTCATAGCCTTCTACTCGGCATTCACAGAGTCCATACATCAGACTGACTTTGGCTCCATGAAGTTAAATATCAAAAGTACAGCTTATTTGATACGAACTTGAGGGTGGTCAAGCCCAAGGTTATCTGCCTTGTACGATGTATTTAGCATTTGTCGACTCTCCTACGGTAGAAAACTTGTTTGTTTAACAACGGCGCAATGGCTGTGATAATTCCCCATCATCATCATTGTTTGGTTTAGAAAGTTTTATTACGTTAAACCAAACAAATGTGTTACTTCCAAATTGGGATGATTGTTATTCCAAAACCATCACATCCATATCCATTGCCAAAATTTTGTAACCATATATAATCTAAAGATGATGCCTTGTCATGAAATAGCGACCTCAGTCTCCGATATAAAATGGAGCTTACACGACAGCATATCATCTCCACAATGTGACTTTCAATCTTAAAGATTCCTCCTGTCAAATATCACAATAAATTAACTTATTGTATATTTCCACCAAAATAATTATTCCTGCTTCATGAAATTCGTATAAAAAGCAAAAATAACATCAAAATATATTCATTCCATTGTATGCAATTTATTTCGCGCGCGAACAATCTTCACACCCGTGAGTCTCCCTGCAATCCATCTCTGCTTTCTTGGCCTCCGGGTTAAATGATTCAAATGAAAGAAAAGTAACGTTGCCCTGAAAATCTATTTAATAATGGACTGCATTTGTTAAAAGTGCGAGCGATCAAAAGATGAAATGCGTTTCGGCCAAGGAAATGAATGGTTCTTAATATATTTTTCCCCTTTTTGAAATGCGGATTTATTTTGTAAGGAGCTTTTCAGAAATTCTTCTTATCAAAAGATGGAGGAAACTTGCGATGTTATTGCTCCGGAGGAGAATGCTGTAAAGATATCAGATGTCGTATATGAGATCTTTTAAATATGATGTAACAAATTTCGAAGAGTTATTTATACGTGAAATGAAAAACGGCGACAGCATATGCATTTGACGTGTGATATGTATATCCTTTTCAAAGATGATTGAATAAATTCCAAAATGATACGAGTGGTATCTTGAAGTAATTTGTTTATATTTTCACTTGTGACAACATTAAAGGGGAAAGGGTTATGATTCAAGCTCCTTGTATCCATTTTCGTAGATGTCATACCATTTAAAAGTCACTGGAATCTTCGGAAGCAAATAATCGACGTCAAAGATTCAGCATTAATATACAAGACGTCCACAAGAGGCTAATTTGTAAACCGTTAAAGATAAGCATATACTTTCAATTGGAAAAATGCTCCAAATAACGAGAAAAAAATTATAGATATATTTTAGGTTGTTTGAGTCATTAAATGTCTGCTGAAAATTACAAAGTCTATGCTTTTATATAATACCCATGTCCTATTGGTCATATTTAGTAAAACCAGATACTCGGTGTGTGTGGAGTAGAAGTTGTGAAGGAGTGCCTAAATGTCGTCTCCTTTATCTTACATAATTCCACCTTGAACCCCCGATACCTACGACTCCTAGAGTCACCTCATCGGTTTTAAATGGTCACAAGATGGATAAAGCACGAACAACATCTCATCTGGCCTAACGCCACCTTGAACCCCCGATACCTATGACTACTATAGTCACTTCATCGGTTTTAAATGGGCACAAGATGGATAAAGCACGAACAACATCTCATCTGACCTAACGCCACCTTGAACCCCCGATACCTACGACTCCTAGAGTCACCTCATCGGTTTTAAATGGGCACAAGATGGATAAAAAATACAACATCTCATCTGACCTAACGCCACCTTGAACCCCCTGATACTCCGACTCTAGAGTCACCACATCGGTTTTAAATGGGCACAAGATGGATAAAGCACGAACAACATCTCCATCTGACCTGCCTTGAACCCCGATACCTAGCCGACTCCTAGAGTCACCCTCATCGGTTTTGATGGCACAAGATGGATAAAGCACGAACAACACTCATTTGCCTAACGCCACCTTGAACCCCCTGATACCTACGACTGCCTAGAGTCACCTATCGGTTTTAAATGGCACAAGATGGATAAAGCACGAACAACATCTCATCTGACCTAACGCCACCTTGACCCCTGATACCTACGACTCTAGAGTCACCTCATCCTTTAAAATGGGCACAAGATGGATAAAGCACGAACAACATCTCATCTGACCTAACGTCACCTTGGAACTCCGATACCTACGTCACTCCTAGAGTCACCTCAATCGGTTTTAAATGGGCACAAGATGGATAAAGCACGAACAACATCTCATACGCTACCTAACGCCACCCTTGAACCCCGATACCTACGACTCCTAGAGTCACTTTCATGGTTTTAAATGGGCACAAGATGGATAAAGCATCAACATCTCATCTGACCTAACGCCACCTTGAACCCCGATGCCTACGACTACTATGGTCCCATGGTTTTAAATGGCACAAGATGAATAAATGCGAACATCTCATTGATTCCAACCGCCACCTTTGAACCCTGATACCTATGACTACTAGAGTCACTCTATCGGTTTTAAATGGGCACAAGATGGATAAAGCAGGAACACAAGAGCCGACGCCCCACAACTATACACCCGAACCAGTTTATTGAAAAACACAATTTGCAAAACTATTTGCAATTTCCAGAAATGTACAGAATTAAAAATGAGAAAAATCAATAACAAATGAACAATATACAAATATAAAAGCAGTTCTATCTGTTCAAGATGTTTCACATGTAATAACCTGATCCAAAACACACTAAAACAATTAGTTGGGTCTTGAACATTTAGTTATGACACTCTGAATCTGGTTTAAACAAGAATTCATTCATGAATATGTTTGATTATTAATTTAATCTTTCCGTGAAAGTTGTTATTGCGCATTCTTAAACCACCTTGAGGTATGGCAAGAAGTTCCATATGCCATGATAAAGTAAATATGCATGATGTAGCATAGTGCAATGGGGTACCAATTTCGCCACAACTGCAAAATGGTGAGGGTGCCAATTTGAAACGACGAAAGTATATTGGAAACGGACCGTGGTTGGTGAAAAATAAAATTTCTTCGCTATTCCAGTGAAGTGGTTTAAAAGAAACTTTTGGATCTATGAAATAAATCGATCTGCCGTGTCGCCATTGGTCAAAATTTTCTGGTACTTAGTCAACAAATCCGTCATCTGACCGCGGTTTAAAATGAAGAAGTCCATCCCAGAGTTGTCCTCGTGTGGCTTCATAACAGACAAAACTCATAACTTAATGAAATAATTTTCTGGTCATAAAATTTACTGGTTGAGTCAAGATAGGATCAACATTTTTCTTTTCGCTGGTACAGATGATATTCCAGAACATTTTTTTCTCCACATTCAGAAGAGCTGTGGTAGCGATTAGTAATTTGAATTTACTTCCTCACAATCTATGGGAGCTATAATTAGCATGTAGATAATTTTACTACCGTTCTCATCTGTATCTTTCCTTGTGTGTTGGACAGATTTTTAAATAATGATAGACAACTCCCTATAATCGCATCATTATGCCATCAGTGCCACAAGTAAGGAAAACTATACGGAAAGCCACAGGAGTTGCCTTCATTCGACTATCCTCTGTACTAATAAAATATACCCCATTTCGTTTCGAGCTTCATAGTATGGCTAAGAGAATGGATTATGCGTTCTGAACCTCTTCCTGTCTACCAATTGAATCCAAAATTGGATATCGTACCATAATCTAGATGTCAATACTGTTACAAAAATCGTCATGTGGATGTACGGTAAAGACAGTCCAACAAGCAGGATAATGGAGAATGACGCTTTATTCAAGGATATTCAGGAAAGACCAAACACAGGCAACAGGAAAAACATAGCATTTGCACAAATTAACGACAGATACAAACAGTAAGTCTTTAATAATGACAATAATAGCACGAATAATAGCGCTCAGCGACTAGCAGCTGACCAACTCGCAATGCGAAGAAGAGCGTTCGGATCCTGCGGTATTTACAGTTCTTCTGACAGGGCGTGGCGTCACATGGTATCATCTAGTACATTCTACATATCTACGCTCCTAATAGTCATATGGAGAAAATTATCACATTTTCGGGAATCTTCGATTTGTCGCCAAAATAGCTGCCAAGTTTTGCGCCGAGGACAGGGGTTCAGGCTTGGCCGCCTACGACATTCCATACTTACCCCTGTAGAATCATCTTCTCAACCATAAGATTAGAAAGGCAGGAACGCGACATTATTTTTTTTTAATTCTACCATATAGAAAATTTCATTTTTTTAACATATTATGTTTGAGTTATCGAATTAATATACACGCAGACAGACAATCTACTTTTGAAGTATTGAGCCCAAAGTTAGATACATATATACAGTCTTATTGTACAAACCTGTTGTGTTACGAAGCCTGTTGAGTTTTTAAGTTATAGCGCTCTCATATTACTTGAAAAACAAAACTATTAGACCGACTTGGTCAAAATTTTAAAACAGTCCACAAATTCTAGCAATGGAATAGTATGCCAAATTTCATATATATATAGCTCTAAGCGGGGTTGATCTATCATTCGCTGACATACATAATTCGGAAACTTTTTTAACTCATGGAGATTTAGAACGTGGATATTTATCAAAATCTCAATGCCGATTACAATGCTTTCCCTTTGTTTGATACTTCGCATACGACAAATGAAAAAAAACATACTTTAATTCAAAAGCCTCACTTAATTTTTTTAAAAAGAAATGTAGCAACTTCATTACTTTCAGCTGTTTCATTTTCTTCAAAAACTGCGAGAGTAATTCTACACGCCTGCCTAGAAATGAAACAGACGAAGATTAGCAAATAAATAAAAAAGGAGCATTTCTTCCGTCTTTGTTTCTTCCTACTTGGCGCAGTATCAACAAATTGGTGCTCAAATAAACGCTGTGTAAATGATTATTACATTCAGTTCATTTACCCGGCAGCAGCAGCAGATGTGGGTCCCGAAATCCAATGCTACGTGGCACGAATGACCCTCGGAAAACTTTATTGCTCGATAAATTTCCCCGCAATGGTGCAATAAATAACGCCAAATGTCGCGAAATGCCATAAAAGTGATCATTTAACACATTTTTAGAAGTAGAAAGTGAATTATACCGCGCATTAATTTTGAAATCTCATTACTGTCCCAGCATTAAAGTATCAATTCATTATCTGTGTGCTGCGTCCCTCTTTAATTTGATATCGGAAAAGTATGAATGAGCCGTGCGTACAGAAGATCTGGTGAAAACTGATCAAGCTGGAAGTTTGGAAACTTTCTGGAGATTTTATGGGGAGATTATTTGCTTTAAATGTCGGTAATTACGAGTATTTAAACAGAACCAGATCGGTGAAATGAAATATCAGGATCTCGTAGATCTCTGAAGATCATAAGCATAGAGCGACAACTGAAATATTCTGTTCTATGAGAACAAGAAACAAACATTAACAATCATTACTTTCTATACAGAGAGACTCAAATTTATTGTGCAGTCTATTAAGGGAGGCAGAAAGTACAAAAACAAACGTAATTCATGTAGGAATGTGTGAAGTTTGAAAACTTTCTGGAGATTAAATGTGGAGATTATTTAATTTAAATGTTGGTAATTACGTGTATTTAGACAGAGCCGAATAATTGAAATGAGGTATCAGGAATGCGTATGCATATTGTTACAAAAGTAGTTCTGTGGGTGTACGGTGTAAACGATCCAACACGCAGGATAATGGAGAATGAAGGTTTATTCACAAATATGCAGGAAAACAAGTAGCACAGGTAACAGGAAACAATATATCTTGCATAGATTAGCAACGTAAACAGACAGCAATTCACAGGTAATAATAGATCAGCACTTTCAGATTTAGCAACACAAACAGGCAGCAAATCACTAATAACGACAATATCAGCGCTTTCAACAGCGCTCAGTTCACCAGCTTTCTAAATCGCACCGCAGACGAAACTCCAAAGTCGTTCCAGTCGATCAACACACTCCTCTCTCAGACAGATCGTGACGTCACATAAAGTTTTCTCGTACATTCCAGCGTATTTTCTTTCCTAATAGAGATATCGAGAAAAGGATCGCATTTTCTGGAATCATCGATTTGTCGCCAAGGTCGCGAAATTTGTCGCCAAGGACAGGGGTCCAGGCCCGGCCAGGCCATACTTACCCCTGTAAAACTCTCTTCCCAAACATAAGACTAGTGAGGCGGGAAAGCGATATTTCATTTTTGCAACAATATTCTACTTCTTTCTGAAGGTCATAAACATAGAGCAATAAGTGAAAAATTCTGTTCTAAGACAAAAACAAATTTAACGATAATTATTTTCTATACAGTAGACACGCAAATTCAGTGTGCAAAGTATTAAGCGAGGCAGAACAAGCTCATTTCATGCAGGAATGTGTGAAGTTTGGAAAATTTCTGTGATTATGGGGAGTTTATGTGTTTAAAATGTTGGTAATTATGAGTATTTAAGCAGTCAGATCTTTGAATTGAAATATCAGAATATGCCGAAATAGCCTTTATCTCTCTAAAATCCATAAACCCAGAGAAATAAGTGAAAAATATTGTTTATAATAACAAGGAACAAATAAACATTAAGAGTCATCATTTTCTACGCAGAAGATCCAAATTCACAGTACAAATCAGTAAGCGAGACAGAAAGCACAAGAATATGCCTAAAGCACGAAGGAATGTGAAATCAGAAACTTAACCCAATAAACTAGATGATATACAAAGATTTAGAACTGGCAAACCAATAAAGGGTGACAACTCAGCAGTCGTAACTGATACATAATCTCAGTAAGCATTCGCTAATTTAAACGACTGGCATTGAAATCTAGTTACAGCGTTGGCGAACAATGCCCTCTAACTTATCCGGTTGCCGTTTTCTGTCATAATTTTCTATGCCATTTCTGCTTGGTATTATGTTTCCTCCCTCTCCTAACAGTTTTTTCGTTGCATTTCGAAATACAATGTATATTATCAACTGTATTTCTGATTAATTTTAAACAAATACAGCGAATTTGGAGACCACTGCCATATGTTCATAAATTTTAATAATTTAACCGCGAGGACGCTCAAAGGGGTGTCCGACACCCCACGCCACGTAAAATGTGAAAAATACCCACTTCCTTATAGTTGAAATGAGTCAAATCCATACTATCTGACTTTAAGGTCACCTTCAACTGACGGAATGTGTTGCAAGAAAAAATCCTTTATTTAAAATTCGTTTAAATTTTTATAAAATATTTTAAAAATCCTTTATTTAAAATTCGTTTAAATTTTTATAAAATATTTAANAAATCCTTTATTTAAAATTCGTTTAAATTTTAAAAAATTAGTTAAAAAATCCTTTATTAAAAATCCGGAATTGAGCTTATGGGGTGTCGAACTCCACCTCGTGCGTCCTGGCGTTAGGTTTCTTTGTTCAATTGAATGATTGTACTAGGTATAGGAAAATAATTTTTCTCGCTATTTAAGTTTTATTCAGGAAATATGTGGATTCGAGGATATTCTATATTTTTTTTAATGGAAATTTTATTGCACACTTGGCAAGACTTTGAAACTGGATAATAGTGTAAGTAAGAGTCTCAAGAGATTGATGCAAAAGTTCTATCATTCTGTACGTAATGTAACTGTATTCAGGTGGTACATGTCTTATCCACTTTCAAAAAACTATTGGATGAAAAGATTAAAATTATAGAAACTATTCTGAAAAATAAAAGCGTATTACGCTCTAAATTTATTGGACCTAAAAATAAAGTCCATCACAATTCTTATTTGGATTATTAAAAATATGTTTTCCTTTGTACCTAAGAAAATTAAAAGCAGTATTTTTCTATCCAAATTGTATAACAATTATAATATTGATGATTGTTTACTATAAAAAATGTTGAAAACGTGTGTGTAAGAATATACTTTTCTTATGTGTTCGCAATGCGTTGAATAATATAATGTATTATTAACTAAATTTTTCGTCTAAACATTTGTTCTTCTATAAAGAGAACTGTTTGAACGAATCATTTGGAGCAGATATAGCATAAAAATGTTTCTAGTTTTGCTTAAATAGCGAAATAACGAATTGGGTTGTCGCACACCCCCTTGTGGGACTTTGTGTTACTATTTGTAGCTCGCGTCCTCCTGGTTTAAAATAATGTAGTCGTCCGAAAACTTGTGGTATAATAACAATATTGAAAACAGACAAATATGTATTTGTTTAATCTGCATGGTTTGGTTTAACCTTGGTTTAGCACTACATGTTGATCCTTAGTCCAACAAGCCGTTAAAATGGTTGGATTTCGAATCATCTGGATCGGGTTTTTTTTCATTTTCCTTTGCTTAGTGTGACTTTAAATCTGAACTTAATGTGGTTTTTTTTGTTATTCTTTATTCTCTAGGGTAAGCCGTATTTCCGTTAGACTAAAGTATAATATGCAAGGAGTTATACAATATTTTTTCTGTTTCTGTTATTTTTTATTTTTCCGTATCTTTAAGTTTTGTGTTTAGTGCCTATGGCTTTTTTTTTCATGATTATTTTGACGTTTTACAATTTTTGACATTTTCATGAAGGAAGAAGCGAATGAATATATCTTTTCAAGATTCGTGTTTATAAATATCTTAATTTTTATTTCGCAACAAATTATCTGAAGTCTCACTTTGCTTGCATGTGCCAAGCTGACGCCGTCTGAAGCTAACAGACAGAATTGTATGCTATCTATTCTGTGAGGCGGCAATATTTAAATTTCACAATTTTCGTATAAAACGAAGGATTTTTTTTATTTCAAAAGAAATGTTCAGACACGATTTTTACATTATTTTAATGAATAAATTCTTCTAAAAGTTTTTTTTAATGTTCTTAAAAGGAATTTGATATTTAATGTCGAGAAATGTCAATGTTGTAGGTTTTAGTTAATATTTAAGTTTTCAAGTCTGATAAATCATAAAAGGATTTAAAAAAGTAGTTTTATTTAGAAAGAACTTAAAAATGTAAATATGCAAAAATAAAACGTAAAAATGCATACTTGCTCTTAACTATCATAATTCGATTCCAGTTATATTAGTTAATGCATTTTGTTTCTGCATAATATTTGAATTTTAGAAATATCTTATGAAAAAGCAAGCTTATATTTTATAATAACCTAATATTTTTGCTGTAGATTGCCCTCTTTCACCACTTTTTACCACGTGTTGTTAACTTTTATCTTCTGTCTATCTATACCCGTTTCTTTGAAACATTTTATGTGAGAAACATTTTTGAAAATTACAAGTAGCTTTCAGCGTAATACATTATTAGACATTCATTTGAATTTTAGAATACGTAATTTTCTTAAGAAAACATTTTGTCAAATATTATACATCCATTAATGTTTTATAAAAAATTAATGACGAGTTTGAATGTAAGCAGTTTTGAATTATTAAGAACATTTCATTTGCTAATTCAAGTACATATAATATTATTTTTGATTTAGGGATAATGTAAGCTAAACATTAAAATACATAAGTTAAAAAGGTTCATTCGCGGTAGTGTAAATGAATGACTGAAAGTTAATTTTGAATGCAATTACTATGAAGAATATTGCATTCCTGAGTCTTTTTGAATGTGAGCATTTTTTCCTATATTTTTTTGTCGCCCTTGTAATATTTTAAAAATAGTTGGATGGGTCACAAAATAATTTCTCTTCACTCTGTCTTCAACACATGCATCAAAAGAAAAGATTAAAAAATTTGGCTAAGTGAAAACTGACGTGTATCTAGACTTTTTGCATAATTCTTTCATTCTATCTCCAAAATTGACAATAAATAAGATGTACAAATGTCTTCATTATAATAGTATTATCACGGCCTTTCGGGCCGATTCTAGTATATACTATAAATAACATAATTTACTGAGCACTTAATTAAGACATTAATTAATTAATTGTGATTTTAAAGTGATTTTTGAATCGCTCTTGGTTTCACCTTTCTTCTTTTTAGCACTACTATTGTGGATTTTTACCTGTGAAGTGCAGGGTGGCCCAGCGGGTAATGTTTAGAACGAATCGGAATTTTTAACAAATAAGAGTGATGAAAATATTTTAATGGTATATATTGAAATAACATAGTAAGCGATTAATGTATATATTGAAATTATTTTAATGGTATATATTGAAATAACATAGTAAGCGATTAATGATAAAGTGGTTCGAAATGACCACCTTCTTTAACTAGGACAGCAGTGAGGCGGTTCTGGAATCCATCTATCACGTGTGAGCAGACTTTTATGGTCCTTTCGTCCGGAAAGTTCTTGTTGTGTAACTCCTCCTGCCATGCCCGTTGCACTGCCTTAACATGTTTATGATATTTGGCAATTGCGAGCACAATAAACACTCGAATATCTGTTGAATATTTATTCATTTTCGCTTGTGAAAATCACAACTGAAGAACACACTTGCACTCACCGCTCGCAAGCGAAACACATACCTATATGCCCGCTCTATTGATCATGCGCACCAAGTTTGGTCTCACTTGCCCGCAGCTAGCGGCATCTATTAGATTGCTTTTCAGACATTACCCGCTGGGCCAAACGGTATTTCTATATTTGTTGAAAATATTATTGAGGATACTCCTAGTTCATTTTGCAAACAAATGTGACATCCACTACTTTTTTTAAGGAGTTGGACATTTTTCAGAACGAAACGGCAAGCGACCTGCTCTTATTCAGTACTTTGTTATATTATAAAAAAGGGAAAAAAACCATTTGGACAAGAATAATTTTGTCCTTATATTGGTATGAGATCAAAGTTTCGTATTTTCAATGCCATGGCCTTTTATCGAAGCTTCTAGAAGACGTTAGTTTATACTAAATATTAAGATTTTGTCAAAGCCTGAGAAAAAGACAATTTCACTGAGAAAAAGACAATTTCCAGGTATTCAAAGCTATTTTAAATTTCTTGCAGGCTTAGAAACAATGTTGTTAAATGATATGGAAATTTATTGAAATTTAAAGAAAAAAATGGGGAATAAAATGGACATCACCAAATAGCTAATTCTTTGACTTTCAAAGTCATGTTAAAATGGTTTCTGTGAGGAAGTTATTGAGGAAAAAACGTCAAAATTTCGATTAACTTTTAATTAGTTAAAAATCTACATAAAATTATGGAAAATTCTTTCTTAGATAGTATCACAGTCAAAGAAGTGACTACGTGCCGAATTTGGTAGGTCTAGATCCACCAGGCAGAACTTTTTGGTAGATCTCAGCCAGGTATAACGTTTTGAGCGATTTTTGCATAAAGCACGACGCATCAAGCAATTTGCAAATATTATATCAGCCTATAAATGATATCATGCTGAATTGTCTTGAAATAATGTACTCGCATTGATTTGTGGAGGCGTATTAATTGATTAGAACTGACTTTTTAATGAGTGCTTGCTTAAATGCTAGTGTATCACAACATATTATACTCGAAATTCTCTGGAATTCCAGTTTTCTATTTATTTATTTTTTACTATTTTGTTACTTTTTTCGTCGGCATTGGAACTAAAGGTCCATTGAAAGGTGGCTAGAACACAACCGAAGAACACTCACTCGTGAAGAATAGGGGCATTTGATGGAAAGAGTGGCAACACAAGAAAAAATAGACAAAGAATACTTTTTCCCGCCTTTTCCTATCGAAAATAGTTCCGAAATGACGTAAAATACAATGGCTATCTCAAGACCAAAGATATCGATCTAGAGCGATAGAGATTTTCTTTTGATTTTGGATACTTTTTTTCTTTCTACGAGAAGATTATGGATTGATTTCCAGATCAACCTAGAATCTAGAATTCGGAGATTGTAAAGGAGAATCGTGGAGATACGGAGCTCTGATTTTTTATAGGAAGGACTTCGATTTAGATTTTGGAAAGTTTGAAATTAAATCTGTATTGCTGCGGTAGTGAAGATTTGAAACTTTGATTTTTTTTCTCGTTGAGTCTCAGTGGCATTAGGTGTTTAAAATAAAAAATTTCTAGAATATTCTGTCTGGTTTATTTCTCGTCTTATTATTTTGAATATCTGTTTCCTTTTCATAATGTTTTTAATAAATATATGAATATTAGTTATCTACTTTTTGAATTATATACTAAGCAATGCCTTTCTAGGCAATGAGAATTAAATATGAGTTAGTCCGTAGTTAATTGTTTGTAACTTTGATTTTTTTAAAAAAACTGTTTGCCATACGATGGCAACAGATAATTGAAATAGAATTTTTTGTTTCCTGAATCTTCTTTGTATTTCGATTTAAGTATCTTTTGTTATTATATCTGACAAGATATAACTTGGAACGTATGATACTAATAGTTCTGAGAACAATAGACCTTACGTTCAAAATACTTTTTTCCCGAATGCGAATTATTTATACACGGCTTTGCTTTTATGAGTATAGACAAAATTACAATTAAATGCCTCTTTTATGAGTATTACCAAAATTGTAATTAAATGTTAGTTGCTATTTTCGGGGGTTTGAATGTTCTGTTTGGATAGAACCTTTGAATAAAGCTGAATATTGCATCAAACGGAAAAATTAAATCGGCCACCATCTTGAAACAGAATCAAAACATAAAAATCCTTACACATACCTCGTTTTTAATGATTTGAAGGAACATTCATACCACACTCGAAGAAAATCGGACCACACATTTCGACGTGATTACGTGACAAACAAATATATAGACAAACAAAGGAAATAAAGAAAGGTCAAACTGAAGCAAGGCCTCGCTTCCTTTTGTCAATTATACATCAACTTTCCGATTTATTTACTGAATCTATTTCTAACGTTTATTAACTTCGATTTTATATTGAAAATTACAAAGAAATAGACGCCAAAGAATTATTTTAGAAATGAAAATTGCTTATTGCGATGGAAATTAAAAGTAATTCAAGAAGTAAAGATTTCTCGATTACAATTTTTTCTAAAATATTATGATGTTTGAATGGTTGAAAGTTAAAGTGTACCAAGTCCATGTTATACCCATTTTCTATTAAAAACGACATGGCAGTATAGAAATGTTACATTTTCGAAGTAATAAGAAATCAAGTCCATAGTTCAGTTTGTATTCACCTGGCAGCAAGAACAATTAGGAGCCACTATAATCTTTTTCCACCTGCCAGGAAGAACAAGTAGGAGTCCACTATTATTTTCTTCCACCTGCCAGCAAGAACAAGTAAGAGTCCACTATTATTTTTTTCCACCTGGCAGCAAGAACAAGCAGGAGTCCACTGTTATTTTTTTCCACCTGCCTTCAAGAACAATTAGGAGTCTACTATTATTTTTCTAAGTGCAGCTTATCAACTTTGAGGTATAATTTCTCGGAAATGAATCTCATTGACTTGGTTTACTTTAACTCTGAACAATTCATTTATTCCTGATATTATTAGTTTCTTTTTTACATTAATTTTATTTTATCAAAACATGCTATTTTTATGCACCTATATTGTAAATTATTTTCGATTATTTTTTGGAGAAAAGGAAAAAAAATTTAAAGGATTCCGAAACAAAAAAAAGCATTTATAACAAAGACTGAAGGCAAAAAAATTGATTAAAAATAATGGCGAAATTAGCTTATTAGATATAATTTCAATTGTGAATATTAAAAAATGCTAATTCGAAATGTAATCCCCAAATGAACCATTTTTACTCATCAATTTATAAAAGTAACTGTTTCTTCAGTCCATATATTAAATTGTGTTTATTCAAATTTATTGTTGCATTTTGAAAAAAAAGATTTGCTTAAAATCATAAAAAGTATGCAATAAAACTATATTTTATCGAATTATTATACCAAGAGATATTTTTTCAATTAAAAAGTTATTAATCATCACTTGTTGCAGAACGGTATATTTTTTTCCATAATATATTTATAAAAAATCCATTCATAACGCAATTTTGTTGAATACACATTTTAAATTAAATGATGTTTAATTATTGTTTGCAATTATTAGAAGTTATGCCTTTCTTTTATTGGAAGAAAATAAATTAGTTTAGAAATCTAATTTGATACGGAGTACCTTTCTTTTAATTCATTTTCTATAAAAGTTAACTATTACTTTACTTAAATAAATCTACGTTATTAAAATAATCTTATTTTCGTTTTATATAAAGGCTGATTGAATTGCAATATGATAGTTAGTCTTTTAGTATATGATGTATTTTTTGAATAAATTCAGTGAAGTATAAAATATAAATGATTCATCCTAATTGATCTTTAAATTATCAACGCATATATTTTCAATAATTAATGAATACAATTTGGAATTGCTAAATGACTTTAAATACAAATATTTAAATTAATTGAAAGAATTTATTTATTTATACAATGTTGTTCCCTGTAATAAAAGAAGGCAATTCACATCGAGTTGAAATTAATCGTATGGTATGGTTGCATATTCTTTTTAAAATAAAATGTCACTAGTCTTGTTTCAAATTAATGTAAAGTGACATTTGATATTTTAATAATTTAAAAGAATATAAAAATTATGAATAAGGCTGTAAATGCTGTGTTTAACGGACAGTGGATTATTTTATTGTCATTGATACGTAATAATATGTAGATAAATTTGCTATCTCTTTTTCCGGAATTAATGAATGTTTCTTTTCTGTTCCACACAATTCACGAGTCATCGTTCAAAATAGACAATTTATGTTTCCTATTACTTCTCTTCATTTTTTATTGGGAAGTTTCCATTGACAATGACAATTCATTATCCTGAGGACATTGTGCTTATATTTCCAGATCGCAGCGTTGATGAGTTAATGTGTTCACACACACGAAGGGACTGATAGATAGATTTCCTGAAAAATTTACACAAATCAAAACTTTTTGTTTTATGATCACATACCAAATTTCATTAGTCTTGTTCATTCTATTTGAGGAGGCCACTTTGGCCTAGTGGCGAGGTTCCTGCTTCAGACCCGGTGGTCTTTAGGTTCGATACTCGATATCACTAAAATTCCACTTGGATATGGGCGTTGTGCATGTTCAATCTCATGTCATGCATCAAAAGCCTTCCCGCTGGTGTGGTATGGAAGTCGGGATAGGGAGTGTCATCTCAGGTTTCGTCCTCGTTATCTAATTCGAACCAGATTCGAAACCCGATTCCGCCGGAGATATGGGTCTAGTGCACGTTAAAGCTGATGTCGTGGCTTAAACGTCTTCCCGCTGGTGTTATGTGGAAGTTTGGAGAGGGGGTTGCTCAGTGGTGTATTCGTAAATTAAGCAGTGCCGGAACGCTCTGACTATGACCTGGTTATATTGTTGGGGAACAAAGTGGAGATGGTGTTGGGTGGAGTAGGGAATAATAAAATATTTTTTTACATTTGAAAACTATAATTATTTTATATAGGTATTGAAATTGCGGAATAATAAAATTTCAACACTTTACAAGTATTATTTTATTTTTGATCAAACATTAACATAATGCGAACTGTAGAAAAAAGCATGAATATAATCAAAATGTTAAAGAACATTTGTTAAAAAAGTTTGATTTCAAGTTATTCGAAAATTAAGTAAATAATTAAGTAACTAAATTAAGTAATAAAATCATGACATTGAGAAGTAATATAAAAAATATCGAACATTAAATAAAATTAAATGAAGAATACAGAATCAAAACGTAAAATACAATTAAATGCTTGCAACCGTCATGCTTTCAACTCCTTCCTGCCACCACCTACCACTTTATATATTTAAGTTATTAAAAGTAATATTGTATTTTTGAGGGTAAGGATTACAAAAAGAACGCGATGTTTTAAGGGGGTATCTTACAGTTTTTTTCTCATATTTATTTCTCATAAAGAAAAGGCAGTGCCGGAACGCCATTCCAGAGAGTTAAAAAATTTGAAAGAAATGGCGTTCCGGCTCCACTACACCCCTGGGGTTGTTAGCTAAGGTGTCGTCCTCATCATCTGACCCCGGTTCAAACTTACGAGTTTTGCCCCAAAATAGTCCTCTTGTTGCGATAAAAAGGGACGTCAGTATAAATAAACTAACCTTCTGTTTGTGTGTTATCGTATTCATGAACAGATATAATGGTTTTTTCGGTCTCGGTAGATCGTAAACTTGGAGATTAACACGTTCACGCCAGTTTTGAAATTTGTATTTCTTTACATCGGGGGGGGGGGGAAACCCTAAAAGCTCTTTGCTTTATCGGGCAGAGCTGAAATAAAGCTCTACATGAAAATTTCTGGTGGTAAACGCCAGTGAAAACTTATGTAATAAACGCCCGATGGGATATCGAAGTGTGATAAACACATGCAATACCCAAGTGCGAGCCAACGGTACACGCCGCCCGATAGTTCATTCAAGTATGAGCCACCGGTGGTACACGCCACCCGATAGTTCATTCAAGTGTGGGCCACTGGTGGTATACGCCATCCGACGATTAATTCAATTATGAGCCACCGGTGGTACATGCCGCCCGATGGTTCATTCCAGTGTGAGCCACCGGTAGTATACGTCACCCGATGGTCCATTCAAGTGTGAGTCACCGATGGTGCATGTTGCCCGACGGTCCATTTAAATGTGAGCCACCGGTGGTACACGCTGGTGGGAACGTATTAATCAATTTTTCGAAGTCAAATTTGTCAATGGCTGCGATACTTTCTGTGTATACACCATACACAAGAAAACAATAATATATAAATTAAATAATAATAAAATAAATATTTAAATAAATACATATTTATGTAAATATTTCAACATTAAATCGCAGTTTTTCTTTAAAAACTATCCTCCTCCTCTACATGAACAATTCATGATTTGAAACAGAGATATTGATTTTTATATTTACGAAAAAAAGAAACAAGTAGCTTGACATTACTCTCAAATAAAATTTACCGTCTTATTATTAAATAAAGCCGAGGACATAAGTAAATTGACTTTTACGAGCCATTGAAAAATTGAATTTTAGAATCTGCGAGAGCAAAACACAATATCTTCAGTTAAGAAAAATCTGCTATCGAAATCATTTCATTTTCTTTCGCATTAAATCTTGTATTTCATCGGAATATTCCGAAACTATATCTTTAAGAAAAAAAGGCTTGAGCCAGCAAGGTTAAATTACTTTAAATAAAAAAATACAAAATACTGTATTTTGATACATTTCCTTTGTGATGCAGGTACGAAAAAAATATGTTACATATTCCCAATCAAGTTAAAGAATTGTTTCTTGGGTTAAATTTCACATAAAGAATTCGAATTTATTTTCAGCGCTTGCGAACAAAAGCCGAAAACAATTGTTCACCTCCACCCCTCCCAAAAGCAAATTTGCATATGAAAATTATTAGCGCTTGCTTGAAACGTGGCTTCACTTCAAATCATTTTTTTGCCCACCGCATCTCTTCTTCCCAAAAAGTCGTTTTATTTGATTTCGAAACGTGAATAAAAAAGGAAGAATATTTTAAATTTTATTTTCTTTATTTTTGTTGCTGGTTTGGGATTTTTTTCCCTACTAAGAAGCTTACAACATATTTTTTTTCGCTATTTTTCTTTCCTCTTAAAAATTAAAAAAGGATGTATGGAAATCTATGATGATCTAAACGTTAAAATATGCGATGCCCCGTATTTATATTAAATTATTTAATGTTAAAAGATACGTTTTGGATATTTTTTGGGCTACATTTGAATAAAAATGTGGCAACAGTTGTAGGGTAGGGCTTTGATGTTATGCATATCAATTAGGTGGAAATTAAAACTTTTTCATCTAAATGCAATTATTCGTAAAATAAATGGAAAACATTTTTCCTGCTGATTTTTTGTAAAAAGATTTTTAGTTTTCTATAATATTCCTAATATCGAATTATTACTTTTTCATAAAGTTTCGTAGCTTTTAAAGTTTTAAGATAAAGATATGAGATGCATTTTTAATATCCCGTGATATTCAAAAATATAAGACAAATGCAGTTTAAAAATTTAGTTTTGTTCTTCATATTAGCATCTTTAAGATTCGTGTAACTTTTATTAAATTGTACCAAAGCATACGTACGTTTGCAGTGAAATCTTAAGTTGTCGTTCTTTAAAATGCTCTCGGACATAAAAATTATTATTGCAACACAATCCAGTTCATTAATTTCAATATGCAATACTTAATCAAATCTAAAATATAGAAATTTAAGACAAAGGCAGTGCAAAAATGTTTAGGATTTCAGTTTCATGTCTGTAAGATTTACGTACAAATTATTAAATTACAGCAAAGCGCACATGCTTCTGCACTTAATGCTAAAAGCACATTTTGAAGTATTTTAAATACTCTCGGGTATAACAAATTACCAATATAGTGCAATTTCATTCATATCAATATAACTTAAACAAATGAAATCATATCAAGATTACTTAGTGAAAATTCATACAAATTTTACTTAAACTATTATAAAATATAGAAATTTATGAAAAAGTGGCACGTGTTTTTAAGTTTCCTGTAACTTTTATTAAATTGTACCAAAGCATACGTACTTTTGCAGTGAAATCATAAGTTGTCGTACTTTAAAATGCTCTCGGACATAAAAATTATTATTGCAGCACAATCTAGTTCATTAATTTCAATATGCAACACTTAACCAAATCTAAAATAAACAAATTTAAGACAAAGGCAGTGCAAAAATGTTTAGGATTTCAATTTCATGTCTGTAAGATTTACGTACAAATTGTTAAATTACAGCGAAACACATACTTCTGCAGTTAATGCTAAAAGCACATTTTGAGTATTTTAAATACTCTCGGGTATAACAATATACCAATATAGTGCAATGTATTTCATTCATATCAATACTACTTAAACAAAATCATATCAAAATTACTTAATGAAAATTCATATAAATTTTACTAAAACAATTATAAAATATAGAAATTTATGAAAAAATAGCGCGAAGAAGTTTAGTATAATTCTAAAAATGAACACATACTTCTGCAGTGAATACTCAAGTTGGCGCCCTTAAAAGTACTTTAAATACTCTCGATCCTCATAAATTAAGATTGAAATATAATGTATTTAATTAATTTCTATACAAGATACTTTATCAAATCGAAAATATAGAAATTTAATACAAAGATAACGCAGCATGTTAGTATTTCATTCTCGTATCTTTAAGGTTCACATATCTTTTAAAAATACAACAACGATAGAAGAGATCGCAAATTTTGTTCAGCAAATGCAACAGTTTCCATAAATTAAAATACTTAAAATTATTTTCACGTTGGTTTTGCATGGAAGATTTCATGAGAATATCGCGGCTAAAGCGAAGTCTTCATCATCTGACCATAGTTTACAATTTTGAGGTTAATGCCGAAAAGTCCTGGTGCACATTTACCCCCCTCACAGCGAGAGAGGCAGTCCTATCGGTCTACAAATTTCCCCTTAACAGCGATGAAGGCCGGTGTGAGGCGGTTGGTTTCTTTTCAGGGGAGGTGAAGTTCTGAGATCGCTTAGGAGATAAGCGCTGTAGGGGGTTCAATTATACTTGCCAACCACAGCCCATTTCCGTGGGCCTTAAGGGAAGGTTATAGCAGGGTTGGGTTAAATGACCACACAGGTTGGGAGAGTCCAATTCATGTCGTACCTTCTTAAAAAGGCCCGGTTTTAAAGGGCTACAAGAAAAAAGTCGTCTGGGGATTAAAGAGTTACAGAAGGACGTTAATCCTACAGTTTAATTGCAAGCATTTCGTTTACTGTTGCAATTGAATGAGCTCAATTTCTTTCAACTATTTCATATAATTCACAACTGAAGTAACATTCATGCCTCAAATGATAAAAATTAATGATAATCAACATACACTAAAATGTTCTTCAATTTAGGATACCACCGATAATCTGTCAAAGAAAATTGTCTAACTATATATTTATTAGCCTAATTTTTCATGTTAGATTTGTTTTTATATCACACTTAGATGATATCTTCAAATGTTTTTATGCGTTATTTTGGATTATTTCTTCTTAATAGTATAAGTCGATTCATTTTATCGCATTTCTTGATGCAGAATGGTCAAATCTGTCGTCTTTGAAACTGAACTAACCAAACCAAATCTATTTAAACTGTCCTAAATGTGAATTACTAACTGATTAACACAATACATTTTAGCGAGGTTGTCTTAACATATAGTTTTCAAGCTATACGAAGACAAATTTTGGGACAGACCTCGATTTTTTAACCGTGGTCAGATGTCAAAGACGATAATTGATAATTCATTCCCACGCTAAATGTTATTACAAAAGTCTTTATGTGGGTGTATGTTGTAAACAGTCCAACACGCAAGATAATGGAGAATGAAGGTTTATTTAAAAATATGCAGGAAAATACGTAGCACAGGTACAGGAAACAATAGTTCTTGCAGAGATTAGCAACGTAAACAGACAACAATTCACAGGTAATAACAGTTCAGCACTTTGATATTTAGCAACACTAACAGTCAGCAAATAACTAATAACGACAATAACAGCACTTTCAATAGCGCTCAGCTCATCGGCTTCCTGGCTCGCACTCCAAACGAAACTCTAAAGTCGATCCAGTGGAAAAACACACTCAATACCGCTCGGCGTCTAACAGTTTACCAGCTCGCACAGCGGATAGAACTCTAAAGACGTTCGCGCTCCAAGGCGATCCCACTCGATCAACATTCCTCCGTCATCCAAGCGCTCTTCTTATATAGTTTCCCCCGGCAGGCCGTGACGTCACATGGAATCATCTTGTACATTCAAGCTCATCTCCTCTCAGAGATATCGAGAAGATGCCAGCACTTTTGAGATCCCATATTTCGTCGCCAAGTTTGTCGCCAATGTCAGAGGACCAGGCGTGGCTGCTGCCAGTCATCCCATACTTATCCCTGTAAAACTCTCTTCCCAACCCTCTTCCCAATAAGACTCACATTGCTGGGAAGCGACTTGCCATGTTTGCAAAAATATCCATACGCAACACGTGGAGGACGTTATATACTCGATGGTAGAAGGCATGAAGCCGAAACTTCAGTTTCGCCCACAAAACTGAGCTCAAATAAATCCAAACGTATTGTATAACAAACGTATAAACGTGTTGTAGTTATGAAGTGTCAATTTTTATACAGTCGCCTGGTCCTATTAGTTATATTTAGTAAAATATTCTTGATACACTAACATTTTAGTTTTAATATTCTAGACTCATTAATAATTTAACGTTAAAAATAACAAAATAAAACTTACTATTTTATCATGCTAAATTCAGCTCCAACCTTCCTAGGCTAAAAATTACGGTGCTATGAAACTTTGAATATTCCTATCGTTGATGATTTTTAGACCTTTTCAATGGCTACCTCGAGGGAGATCAGCCAATAAACGTGCGCCATTTGCTAAATAATAAACGGAATTCGTTGATTGGCTTCAAATAATGAAATTCAAAGCTTCACAACTTGTTCAGGTTTAGTCGCAGAAGTGTAGAACCTTGCTTGTATAAAATGTTAGTGTGTAAAGAATATTTTACTAAATATGACTAATAGGAAGCAAGAACTGTATAGAAATTTAAATCCCATAATTTTTTCAGTGGTGCATTGAATTGACTCGTGCAACGAAAAATATAATCCTTTACGGCATTTGAAGCATTTTTCCAGTTGGGAGTAATTATCTATCTCTAACGGTTTAGAAATTATCTATTGCAGTGGAACACCCAGTTTAATTTCCTTTCCCCCAATCATATTTAAAATTAGTTTAGTTATGTTTCGTTAAAATCTTTTTATGTCTCATACATATATAAGGTGTATCCTAATGAAAAGGAGACCATAGCTGTATCGGCATTGTATCAAATCCCAGTGAGTTAATGTGCTAGCCGATAGATGGCGAGGTGGTATTCCCAGTTGCATCTGCGTAGTTAAAGGCTTCGCATCAATATCCACATTTCTGGAGAGTCATTTCCGCAGTTCGTTGCATGATGGATTCCTCCAGAACAGCACAAAGAGCAGTTATCCAATTTCTTCGAGCAGAAGGACAGCATGTTTCACAAATGTATCGCAGGATGAAAGAGGTGTACGGAGAGCAGTGTCTCGCACGGCGCAGCATATGCCGGTGGTGTCAGCGTTATGAGGCGGGACGCGTAAACATCAAGGACTTGCCACGCCCTGGGCAGGCGCACGCTGAGACCAACAGTGCCACGATTTCGGCTATTTCTATTATTTGTAGTTGTACTGTTCCGCATGAAATGTAATTAGAATATTATTAAAATTTCTTTACATATAACTGCAGTCTCATTTTCATTTGGACACACATTATATAAAATACATACTGTGTAAAAAAGTAGAAATATTCTTCACGAAATTTAATTTTAAGTTCAATAGGGATACCACAATCAAAAATCATGAGCACTTTCCCAAAATAAGCAAATAAACCAAGTTTGCATTCTATGTTAACCCTTTATAAGGCCTCGGTAAGTATATTTACCATCAACTTCATGAATTTTTAAATTCGTTTTTAAGGTTGGTTTAAGTTCTCGCTAAAGTTTTCGAAGGAACAAAAACCTAGATGATGCAATTTCTTTTCTCAAACCATAACAAAGTGTCTGGACTTGATAATTAGTGTTAATTAGCAAAATTAATGTCATCCAATGCACAAAATGAATTTCTTTTCTCTATAACACTACACTAACACATACACATGACACTACACATAACATTTCACTATAACACTACTAGAAAACCTTTAATGGGCTAAGCAATGTGATTCAATCCGAAATAACAGTTGGATTTCATATCATAACATGCAGTTACCTAACTACAAGTCAAAAATTAAAAAGAAAGTGAGAGTATACTCTTGCAACCCAAATCTATGATTACACGACAAAAAACAAGTGAACAAGATTCGTCTTCTCAAAGAACATTGTAAATGAAGAATATGAAAGAGGGTTCGAAATCAAAACATATATCGCTGCAATTTTATAAATTTTAGATAGAACCCCCAACCATGCTTCCCTTACTCACAAAACCCACGAAGAAATAACCCTTTTAAAGAAATTCTTAAATAAAAATAATAAAGAACGGTTCCAGACAAAACACATTTCCCTGCAAAGTTAGATAGAAGCCCCAGCAATGCTTTTTTACTTCATTTTCGTGCGCAATGTCATACATGTATGCATGCTGAGTACCGAATAGGATTTTATTTTAAATTCATTTTCGAGAATTTCGTTGCGGGATTCTTTTTCTCCGCGGAGGAACAAAAAGTAAGAAAAATGTACTTCGGGCCGTGACTAAAGCACGTGATGAATATGCAATGCAGGGTTAAATTCACTTAGTGGAGGCTCTGTTCTTGTTTCGTGACATCTACTTACTACACCCTACTTTCTACTTCGGGGTGAAGCGTGTATATTTTAGTAAGCATCCACAAAATGCAAATATATAAAGGGAAATCGCTTCATACCAAAGAAATACTACAAATAGACTTTTCATAAAATCCCTATCATTCAGTTCGGGGTTACTTTACCCGATTACAGAATGCAAGTTCCTCTTGCTTAAAAATGGATTGTTAGGAAGGTATTAAAAGGGATATGCTCACACGTTAGTGAAAATGATTAACAAAAGAAAGGGATATTTCTGAAGTAAAGAAAATAGTTTTATTTTGGAAAAATGAAAATCATTTTTAATAATTCTCAAGAAGAAGAAATAGTTTTCTGCCAAGTATTTTATATCAAAATCTGATTCCCACTAATTGTTTTGCTGGTTTTGCGCCCATTTTGAAGTCAGAAGAGCGCTTTGAAAATGTGGTGCATATTTACGGATCCTACTATGGTTTCGATTGAGGTCGCTTTTCATTGGCTCTCAGCGTCACGTGACTTCGCTTGCTTCTGAATGATGTTATAGGACTGAGCGAGCTTAGTTTGGATTTCGATTTTTGTGTTAGCTATTGTATCATGGAGAAACCAGAATTATCTTTATCTTGAATTCATCATTCGCTTTAAAAATATCCAAATAATCGTAATTAAAAGATAATTTTGGTTTTCCCATGATACAATAGCTAAGACGAAATTCGAAATCCAAACTAAGCGCGCTCCTATGACATCATTCAGAAGCAAGCAAAGTCACGTGACGCTGAGAGCCATGAAAAGCTACCTCAATCCAAACCATAGTAGCATCCGTAAACATGCAACTGTGGTCAGATAACAAAGATGTTACCTTAGAGTCACAGGGATATCCAAACTTTTATGCAATATCAACGCCTGGATATCAAACAGTTTTTTCTTAAAATCTTTCATCCATTTCGGTGTGGCCTGATTACAAAATACAAATTCTTTTACTTAAAGATATGTTGTTAGAAAGGTATAAGAATATATTCTGTTTTCATGTCGGTCAAATCGGATTAGTAAAAAAAAATTAAAAAAAATACTCTTAGTGTGAAGAATTCCCTCTAATTTAATAATAGATAAAAGATATTTTATTGCCAACTATCCCCTATACTCTAGTTTTATAACTGACTCTCATTAAAATCGAGTTCGTATATTGACGCTTTAATGAGACATAAATTATTTTAATCTTTAACTTTTGTGACAAATTTTTTGGCATAACTATTGTGAGCGGTCTCGCAGATCGCTTTTTTAAAAGTTTTAAAATAAATACTTTTATGCATTTTTATGGAATGTTATGGATAAATTATGCATGTTTATGCAATTTTGATTCATTTAAATCAATTTTTTAAAACATGAATAATTTAATTTTGCGCAATTTAAATCATATAAAGGAATGACTATTTTCTTCAATTTAAGAGAGAAATCTGTTAATTTTATTAAACATTCTTGAAAATATATGCCTTTAGTAAGTATTACTGACACTTATACCGTATTTCTAGAACAATGAATTTAATTATATGGATAAAGATAGATTTTTCTACAAGGATAAATCATAAGATGGAGTACAGTCAAAACACATTTTTGGAGACCACTGAAGTCACATTGACTCCTTTCATTTCATACATTTGCAAGCTGTTTTCCTCTTCTTATTGGTTGGCACAGACTGCATGTTTTTCTTTATTCAAATTTTTCATCTTGATTTTTTTAAATCATTTTCTCTCTTTCATTCTAGCCATTAGTACAACAATTCATGCCTATTTTGATAAGAATATTTCATTCTGCATTTGTTAAATTTTACATTAGTCCATTTCACGACTAAGTTGATCAAAAAGTAAATCCAAGCATATTGGGGTTCTGGTTTAGAGCCTAATTTTGCTTTTGTTTTAGACCAAGAAGCTGGAGAACAATATTGTGATCTGGGGCACGTACAGCCCGATTTGGTTCTTTTTTATACAACATTTGAAATGATTTTTGAGATTGATAAAAATTATCAACTTGTTCTCAATCATTTGAAAAATCCTCATCTTCATCCAAAGAAAGCTCAGATTCTGTTTTGCATTCGCTCTCGATATGCGATATGATTGTACAGAATCATAGAATTCTAAATCAGAAAAATTATTAACAAGACTTCGATTTCTTTTTGAGTGAGGTATATAGGACGTTTTCTTGTAAAATTTGATTTTTGCGGAAAACGAGCATGCGACAAATAGCGTCTATCACTCACAAAAACTGATACGCATCTGGTGTGGGTGGTCTACCAGACCTCTTAAAAGGAAACACGTGGGAAGTAAAACAATTTCGTAGCTAGAAGTATGAAACTGGATAAATGACCTCGGTTGATTGGTTTAGAAAGGTAATAGAAAGGGTAGTGATAATTTTCAATTTTTAGGGGTGGAAACGACGATTAGAAAATGTTGAGCGGTCTCTCAACCCGTACACATCAGGTAAAGTTTAAGTATATTTTTCTAGACATTCAATTTAGAAGCAATACCAAGGCTATTTTGGAAATGACCAAGTAATTTAGAATCACAGATGACAACGCAATTTCCTGAGACTCCATCCTCTCTCCAGACTCCCAGGCACTCCAACGATGGGCAATTTGACCTTCAATGTCAGATTAAGTGTGCACCTGTCCCACATAAACTGTGGATCTTCTGTAAAATCTAGTTCCAAACTTCGATCTCTTGGTCCGGAAGCAGGGACCTTAACTGATCATTGCGGCAACATGTCAAACGACAAGCCTATCTTGAAATACAGTTGTTTGTCACTTAGCCAAAGATACAAGAAATGATACACAATCAGTTAAACACTGCTTAAAGAATTAGAATATTGTTACAAAAATGAAGTGCTGGGTTACTTACGGAATGCCGTCGACGGCCCGGTCCCTAATCTCTAAGGTTAGCAACAAACTTGGCGACCGTTTTGGCGACTGGGTGCAAATTTGGCGATCTTGGCGACAAATAGAAAATTCCCGAAAATGCAATAATTTTCTCGATATCTCTATTAGGAGAGGAGATATGCAGAATGTACTAGATAATTCCATGTGAGGTCACGGCAGGTCGAGCAAGGGTATATAAATCGATGCAACAAAAAGGAGGGATTGACTTTGGAGTTTCGTCTCAATGCGAGCTGGAAAGCCGGCGAGCTAACCGCTATTGAATGTGCTGTTACTGTCATTATTAGTCATTTGCTGACTGGTAGTGTTGCTAAATCCGAAAGTGCTGTTATTGTTATTACTAGTAAGCTGTCGTCAGTTTTCTTTGGTAATCTGTCCAAGATCTATTGTTCCTGTTACCTGTGCTTCATATTAGCCTGAATATTTGTGAATAAAGCGTCATTCTCCATTATCCTGCTTGTTTGACGATTTTTGTAACAATATGAATCATTGAAACATTTTAGTGAAAGCTATAGTCTTAAAGGCTTAGAAAATGTTTCTCATACATATATGCTGAGAAGAAATAGGATTTTATTTTTAATTTGACATGTCAAACAATACAAAGTTGTTTGATATTAAGATATTGTACAGACAAACAACTATTAATTTTAAAAAATAACAGTAGGAATGGTTATCACATTTTTAACAAAAGCTGTAATATTTCAGATTTAGTGATTGTTTTGCATGTATGCGCGTTCAGTCGGGAAACGATTTTATTCACGACGATATTATAGAATCGTTGATTTAATGTTTGGAAATGGAGCATTATAAAATCATGAAAAATGGAATCTGAACATGATTTTCATTGCATCTTATGAATATGCATGGAAATTTTAAGAGCAGCTCACGATAATAGGTGTGGAAATTATAGGTTTTCCCCCCAAATAATCCAAAAGATTTACCATGAAACTGATTTATAGTGTGCGAAAAAATTAAATATTCCCAGAAATTAGTTTTATGAAATATTTAAACGATTTTTTTTTAAATTGCAAGACCCTCATAAAAGAAAGTCGCTGTAGCCTGATGTTGCAATATTTGATGATCATATGTACGAGATTTGAACATCGAAGATTTGCTGTGTAGGTGGGCTTAATACACGCAAATTATGCCGTCAACAGTCACATGTTTTCTGTTAGTGTGGTGTGTATGTTTAGAGAGCGATTTTCTGGCGCCTTATCATCTGAGTTTCGCACAAACTGTTGAGGACTATCCCGAAACAGGATCTGTGTAGCTTAAAATCAGAACGTAAATCTAAATATACTTACAACTTAAGCCTAAGCCAAAACAGTTAAAGAATTAAAATTTACCAGGATATTTATCGTATATATATATATTGGTTTTTAGCTATTTCTTACTTGATTTAAAGTGATTTTCAACTTCATAGTTTAATACTAAACGATGCGTTCATCTTAAATAGAGAGATCATGAGCGATTTAGTGAGTTATCAAAGAATTCGCTACCCGGCTCATCCATGGAAAAGTTCAGTGTGGTTGAAATTAAATCTACATAAATTGAATTATGCCTCAATCTTATATCACGTAGATTGAATTAGTCTAAAATTGAATTACGGTTGAAGCAAAAGGGCGATAGAATTTTATATCGAACGAAAAATATTTCAGAAATTTGAATATTGGATTTTGTAAGAATGCATGTGAAAGGGTTTCAGAAAGAAAGTTAAAATAATTCTTAAGAAAGAATTTTAAGAATCAAATTAGTGTGTGTTCAGTGAACAACAAGATATGATGAAAATTATTTCATAAATGATTGCTTTTGGTCATAATTATTAACTAACATTTTATTTCCAAATCAGAATCTAAGGATACTGTAACATTATCCTTCATTTAAAGAATGTTGAATATTAAAATAATTAATCGGTGTATGTATTGAAATGCTGGGTATTTTTTAGACATCCAAGTAATGTACATCTCAAATATTTTAATAATTAATTTATGAAAGAATAATTTTTGCTATAAGGATCGATTATTTTCCCTTTATAAATGCACTGGTATAAAAATTAAAGTGGCAATTGAAAGTTTTGCAATTATTAAAACTAGAAACCACTCATATTTAATTTTGGGAATAATGGATGATGTTTAAAGGTTACATCTTTAAAGAAAACGTCACAGTAACCATTTTTCTGATTTGGGAATTTCGTCTGTAGAATTATGTTTCTTCTGAGAAAAATAACAAGGTTGATTGATTACTGTTAAAATGAGTACTCTAGAACATTTAGAAGATGGATTGAGATAAAGATCCATCATAAGCTTTAAGCTGGCCTATCTCAAGCTGTCATCATTCGATGGTTAAGAACGTCTGGAATAGTGGTATCTAGGTCATGGAACCTGATTCTATACTATATATGCAGTCATAAGGAAGGTCAGAATAATCTAATACCATTCATGTTTTGGCTTTTCTTGTTTAATTTGTATATCTGAGAAAAAATTAATTCCTGTTTATTTTGCTAAGTTACTGTTGACTGTTTCATAGTACTGGGTAAGTGTGCACACATATTTATAATATAAAAACAGTTTATTATTCGAGATATCACATTTTCTTTTTAGTAACAGTCATTGTAGGCAAAAAATATATAATGCTACTGCAAGAAAATAAAAATTGCATTATAATATAATGACTCTCAATCGTTATATTTCGCTTCCTCTAATGAATCTGTTTCATATTTATAACATTGTAGCGGTTACAATTCATTGCCTTCTCCTTTTTATGGTAGGTGGCGCTACTAGAGCCATCCGCTTTTTTCCCATCATGCCTCTCTCTCTCTTCTTTTTCTGTGTACTTGTCTTGTGTTATTGTTCTCTGTCTTGCACCATGTACCTTTTAATGTACTGCGTCGTGGAACTTAGCCATCTAATAAAATGGTTCCTGAAATTGAATTAATTCTTCAACAGCGGCATTCCATATAAACACGAGTCTTGTCCCTCTACAACATTAAATCTGTTGCAAAAACAACATACGTGTTTTATACAGAATTTGGTATTTCAGATTCTCTTTGTATTGTAAGGTCAAATGGTAACAAGAATGAAAATGGTGCGGGGAAAAAGATATAAATCGCACATTCCAAATAGGAAGAAGCTCTACAATATTGACTAAGATAGCTTCAGAATAACGAAAAATACCGTACAATCTCTTTGTGCCAATAGTGTTGGGTTCCTCAGATAGGATAAGCAACTTCGGCGTCTAATCCGCATCCGGTACTTGCTTAACCCCCTCATACCGAGCGAAGCGGTCCGGGGCGGTCTAGAAATTTTTCTTTAACGACGACGAAGGCCTGTTTGAGGTGGTTGGCTTCTTTTGAGGGGAGGTGAGTTTCTGAGATCGCTTAGGATGTAATGAGCGGTAGGGGGTCCAATTATTCTTGCTAACCATTGCCCATTTCCTTGCGCCTTAAGGGAAGGTTACAACAGAGGGGGAGGGGTAAATGACCACCCAGGTTGGAAGAGTCCAATTCATGTCTTAGCCCGGTTTTAAAGGAGCTGGAAGAAGACAGTCGCCTCGGGATTAAAGAGTTAAGTGAAGTAACAATGGAGACTTAACTAAACTCCAATTTTGTTGATTTTGCTATAGTTTTATTTAATGTCCGGTTCCGCAGCAACGCAAGGTCACCTCTCAACTTCACCACGGTTAGATGATGAGGGTGACACCTGGGCAGTCATTCCCTTCCCAAATTTAGGCACCACAACAACGGGAACCATCAGATACAACGTCCAATAGGCCCACAAAAACGGCAGAATTTCAGTGGAATCTGGTTTCGAACCTGGAACCCTCAACGCCTAAACCTTACCCCTAGCCAAATTCGAAATCAGAATCCATAAGACTTTCTATCGAACGGGCCACTTAAGTAGAGGCGACTGAAAAAATTTAGAGATTAGTCAACAGGCAAAATCCTTGAATTCAGATATACCTTGCCTTAATTGTTTCTAGTCGAACATAGTAATAAGAATCAGCTATTGATATTAGATGTGTCCTTTTCATTTGTATTGGCATAATATTAACTATATAGGGAGACGGAAACTGTGTTAATAGATTCTACTCCTGCGCAAGCCTTGACTAACTATTTATTTGATTGTAGAAGCTCTGCTTGTTAAATAAATTCCCTTTGTTTACTCCGAAGATGGGTTGGTTTGTATCGACTTTTGTAAACCATTAGTTTCAGTCGTACTTAGATTCAATTTATATCGTAAGCGTTCTGGCGTAAGTCAGCTACAAGAAGTTGGCACTTAGGAAATTGGGTTTATAGTGTTATTTTATCTCTAGATTTTTATACTGTCTTGTCTAATCCGAAGTAGAGAGTAGAAATTTGGAAAAGTTAAACACAAGGCATGTAACCGGTAAGGAATGCGATGGAAAATTTACCAGTTAATGTATAATCAATGTCTTTTAATGGCCTGGTTTTTTGTGGGAACTCATTAGGTTGTAAAAGCTAACAGAACAATGTTAGTTAGTCGTAAGTACTGTAATGTGTGTCCTTAAATTATTTTTACAACTTTAGACTTTAATAACTTTAAAACTGTACTAGATAATAAATGGTTTTCATCATGTGACAAGATAACTCAAAGTTTTTTTCAAATGACGTTTTTTTGACGAAAAATGTGGCAACCACAGGAGAAAGCTCGGTGTGTAGCCTGGTTCATAGAGACAAGTCCCATACCCAAGTGCAAAGTTGGCGTCTGAAAAAGATGGCCAACCCGCCCACTATTTATGGAGAACACTACCTGTTTCCATAAATGACGTAAACCAAGCCCGAATAGTTAGTTGGTCGTGATGGTTGGTGTGGTGGCTCGACTTAAGAACAACGTGCGGTCCGCCAAGTTGAATTTTTTCCCCGAGCCAAATTGATTTATCGCCAAATGTGGTAACCTTCATTTTGTTGGCAACCCTAAAACTTTCCCAGAATTTCTAATTTGTGCCAGAATGTCAGAAAATTCATGTTAAATTTCATACAATTTTATGCAGTATTTGCAATTTTATGCACTATTTCCAATTTTATTTACTATTTACATTTTTTTTGTTACGGCTGTCATTAGAATCGCCGCCATCTTGACACCATTCAAGATGGCGGATATTTGGCGACTTTTTGGATGGTTGGCGCAGTTTCCCAATTTGGTGAGAAACCGCACCTTGTTCTTAAGTCTTACCGGTGTGGTTCCCTTCCATGCTGTGTCCGAATGTTTCGTTGCACTTAGGTATGGAACGTGGTCACTATGAGCCAGGCTGCACACTGAGCTTTCTCCTATGGCATCCATATTCTTCGTCAAATCTGCCTCACCTGGAGAACAAAAAATATGACGGAAGGCTGTCTTTTCAAACAGCCGCTGATGTTAAAGGCGTAGGACTACTTGACTCGCGTGACTCTTTTGCGTCTCGAATTTTCTCGTAAATTTTTAAGTTTAAGTAAGTTTTTTTGTAGCTTCTGTTGTTACCCTTTATCTCTAAAATAAGGCATTACTTATGTTTTTAACATATGTAGTTACCGAGATATAGAGGATCGCGTCACCAATTCATGCGTATTTTTGCCCAACTTTGTGGTCAGTAGTCGCTGAACTACAATTCCGATTTTCAAATCGTTTTTGTAACTTCTGTTGTTACACTTTATCTCTAAAATAAAACATTAGTTATGTTTTTAAAATCCGTAGTAAACGAGATATAGAGGATCTCCCATACCAAGTCTTGTGGCGTTTTGGCGTGTGAATCAATTTCTTTCCTGAGACACCCAATGGGAGGAACGTAGCCCTACGTTAAAAAACTTTATGAGTTATGTTGTCACATGCCGAAAACCTTTTGTTTATATCTAGTATAGTTTTAAAAGTTATTAATGTCTAAAACTGTAAAGGTAATTTATGGCAAAACAGTATTTTATTTAGGAAATTTTAAAGAAATAAAAGTAAAAGAAGCGAATCAAGTCTATTCTGCTAAAGATGCATTTTGCGAGATGGTTGAATCCGTTAATGTCAATAAATGAACAGTCAAGTTTTAAATCTGTATCTGTATTATTAGAAGGTTAGTGTTAGCTACCAGTACGTGATTTTCATTTCTGTGCAATATAGTTATTGAAACAAATAAAATTAGAAGCAAATGCAAGAAAAATATTTGCATACCACTGCACTTTATGATTAGCTTAATATTTGTAACATTTGATTTTGTTCAAATTCATGATGTAAAGAAAATTCATTTTCAACAGCAATGAAGTGGAAATTAAATATTACCAATCATTAACAAAAATACATTTGATTACTTTGAATTTCTGCTAAAACTATTTAAAGTGATGAATATATATAGTGGATCACCAGCCTCGGAAAGGAGGAATAGTGAGTTTTATACTAGAGTCATCAATATTCTAACATGTATGAGGGTCTCGCGAACAATAAATCTAAGGAAATATCCTCGCATTGGTATTATATGGATAATCGGATACCGGATAACGTAACAAACATCCTTGCCATCTGACCACAGCTAAAACTATTGTCTAACTTCAGACTAGAGTTGAAGTTAGACATTTTTTGCTAATTTAGGAAAGCAATAACTGGGAATAAAATACAAAATAAAAAAAGTTTTATCAAACTGTTTTTAAAGGCGTTTGAAAAATAAACAAGCTTAAAAAATATTTTTCCTTATCAGAACACAAAACTGTTTGCCTTGCTTCATAAATATCCCTATCTTTGGTTAATCCTTTTTCACCAACGTGAGAGTTTAACACATTTTATCACCTTCCCAACAATACATCTTTAAGCAAGAGGAATTTATATTCTGTAATCAGGTAAAGTAACTGAGAACTGAATGAAACGGATTTTATGAAAAGTCTGTTTGTAGTATTTCTCTGGTATGAGGCGATTTCCCTTTATATATTTGCATTTTGTGGATGCCTACTAAAATATACACGCTTCACCCCGAAGTAGAAAGTAGGGAAAGGGTGTAGTAGATATCACGAAACGAAACAGGAGCACTCCACTAAGTGAATTTAACCCTGCATTGCATATTCATCACGTGCTTCAGTCACGGCCCGAAGTACATTTTTCTTACTTTTTTGCCCCTCCGCGGAGAAAAAGAATCCCGCAACGAAATTCTCGAAAATGAATTTAAAATAAAATCCTATTCGGTACTCAGCATGCATACATGTATGGCATTGCGCACGAAAATGAAGTAAAAAAGCATTGCTGGGGCTTCTATCTAACTTTGCAGGGATATATGTTTTGTCTGGAACCGTTCTTTATTATTTTTATTTAAGAATTTCTTTGAAATGGTTATTTCTTCGTGGGTTTTGTTTTATTTCTACTGTAGCCGCGCAATTGTAGATTTAGTTAGGGTTGTATTCCTCCATACTGTTCTAGTTTTCCGGATCTTTCTCTGTAATGCACGTTCAGATAAGGAATGCAAATTCAATCTCAGATTGGGAAGAAATTTGAGTGTGGAATGGATGTACTAGTGGAAATACTTTATTTATAATAAATGAGAGAACTTCGTGATCCGTAGCTGTGACATTCGAAATTGAATTCAGATTTGATTTTTTGAAACAAGATATTTTGAAGGTAAGGTTAAAAAGCG